>JAEPRC010000044.1:0-15332 GCA_016758945.1 Mucor plumbeus
CCCTTTTCTTATTGTGGAATTTACCAGCTCTTCTTACTGGCTTCTTACCAAAACCATGATATTGCTTAGCAACACCATTATTACCATTGTGATTACCATTGTAACCACGAGCTAATGAACCATAATGCCCACCTTGTTGTTTAAGTTGCTTAATGATCCTTTGCGTAAGCTCTTCTTCTTTTCTCTGTTTTTCTTCTTTGTAATAACTATCACGACGCAACAAATCGTATACACTACGAAGTTGAGAGATAGCATAATCCAAAGTATCTTTCTCTTTGTCTCTTGATTGAGAAATATTCAAAGATACAGGACTATACAAATCAACATCGAGACCTTTCAACAGATAATCAGTTAAACTAGTGTTCTCAGTAACACCAGCCAAATCTTTCAAAGTAGTAAATTTATCAATATAAATTTCCAAACTTTCACATTTCTCCAATTTCAAATTCTTCAATTTGTTCAGAGCAGCTTTCTTTTCTTCAGCTTCAGAAGGACTATACTTAGCCTTCAACTTAGACTTGAATTGACCCCAAGAAATATGAGGGTATTTCTCAATCAATTCACGAGTCCACGAAGCCATACCAGTTGACATCTTGGGTTTGATTATTCTTTTCCAATTTGCCTCAACTGAAATTGAACGCGATTCCAATACATCTTCAAATTGCGTCAAACATGCATCAATACTTTGAAAAATAAATTTCTTAGTATTAAACTTATGTCCTTTCCATTGCATAAAAGGTGTATCGGAAGGAACTAAAGATGATTCACCAGTGGCAGTACCTTTCATAGTACTTTCATCAAATAAAAGATCATAATTTTCTTTTACTAGCTTCAATTGACGTCTCAAAGCACTTGCTCTAGAAGCTAAAGTCCCATTATCAATATGCTTAATTGATAATGAAGTTGCCTTATACAACTGAATTCTTAGTTGCTTAATTTCGTTCAACAACTTAGTTTGATGTTCTTTTCCTAAGAAAACAACTTCTTGAACATCATGTTCAAGATCAAACTCACTATCACTCATGATAGTATCATCATTCATAGAAAGAGCGTCATCGCTCAATTCCTTGGTAATACGAGCGTCTTCGCTACAAGTATTATCATCATAACGTAGAGCATCATTGCTCAATACATCATCACCATCTTGTCTCGAAGACAAAGATGATCCAAGATCCAAATCCATATCCATAGATACAGATTGGGCAATAGTACCAGCAGTTGACTGACGAGTTTCAGCGTTGGAGGTACCAGTAGTAACACGTTTGTTGATGTTGTTGTTCATGTTAAATAGTTTTAAGATTTAGTGTAAAATAAAAAATTTAGGTAGATTAAAAAAATGAAATGTCAAAAGGGTCAATAGAAATAATCTTGCCAAAATATTACACTTTTTATTAACGATACATCCAGAGGATGTATTTATATACTTTCATTATAACTAATACTAGATTTAATATCTTAAGGATATTCTGTGGAACAACGTGGAGAACATGATGTAGATCATGTGAATACACTTTAATCTACTATAATACCGATTATAGACTGGAACATTGGATGTGCGACCTTGATATAGATATTGACACAACACCTTTGATAGGTATATGTGGTCATCAATGAGCTCATATGAGAGCATCTCAGATATTGACTAAAAAGTCAATTAACGAAGAATCAGGACACATTATTTTTAATTATAAAATCCTTCTGCTTAATTAATTGCAAGTTTTTTTTTTAGTGTTAAGTGCCATTATATACTACGTCAAATATTTGGAAAGATATGCTTATTCAAAATTTTCAAAATTTTAAAAAGCTTTTTAAATTTGATGTGGTCACAAACACAATAAATGTTCTTTGAAAAAAAGCATTTATTTGTATTGTACTTTAATTTGATGCTTAAATGTTCACTGTATATTATTATAATTTCTCGGTGAATATACCTGCAAATTGAACCAAAAATGAAATTATAGAAACTTTATTCATATCATCATGTACAGTATACAGTATACAGTAGTATACATTATTACAATGACTAAATGTTTCTGCTTGTTGGGAAAACAAACATCACATGAATGCTTATTATTGTTAATGTAAAATTTTTCCTCAGTGGATATTTATTATAATTAAATTTTTTCAATCTTTCCATATTTTTTTTTATAAAATTTCAACATTACTTAAATATAAAGATAAAATTTACAGTGTTATGTAGGAGAATTCATTAAACAAAAAGAGTTAATAAAGTAGGCATTAAGACATGAACAGCATTGTAAATAGCTATTGCTATTTTCTATAATAAAGAAATTTTTTTTTTTTTTGAAAAAAAAAGATAGTGCGTAGGAGATTTGTAATAATACCACACACCGCTGTTAACGTAGTAACCTTTGTTTTTGATGCAACAATAGTCTAGTATTGAAATTGATTGATGCAATACTGTATATGATTGCTATAATAAAGTGTTTGATGCTATTATGCTGCATATGAGGACATGTTCATATATATTAAAGAACGTGACAACTTATATCACACTATAATACGCACATTGATAACTTAAAAAAATGTTAATTTTCCTTTAGGATTGTAGTATGTATTTGTATCTAATTTAATTTAATATTCGAAGGAGGTAAAAAAAAAATTATTGTATAAATTTAATGCAACATATTTTCTGGGTACAATGTTATAAATGAAAATAAAGAGATGTTTAAAAGATTTTTCTCGATGAGTTTAATAAATCTAATTCTTTATTCATTAAAAATATACAAGAAGTTTTTGTAAATTCAGGTATTTGAAGTGAAAAATGATTTTATTATCTTGTTTCAATTTACAATGAGCTGTTTCATTCGTAACTGATTTAAACGTTTCCTACAAAAAATTACAATTCCGACTACATCTCAGGTGTGGTGGTAATTTAAAATAAAAACTTTCTGATGATGAAAAAATTGATGAAAACAATCCTAAATTTTTAAAATGCAAAATTAGCTTGAAAATGTCTAGCAAGTTGACTATGTCTATTAAACAAAATCAACATGAAATTTAATTTTATATCTAATGGTATATTTATTAAAGACTTTTGTTACCAAAAGTATTGCGAAAAATGCAAAAACATGAGAATCAGTTTTTAGGTATTCTAAAAATACTTTAATAGTAAAAGTTTAAAGTTAGGGCTACAGTCAAATAGAGCAAAAAAAATACCTATTATTTGAGGCATTATTTGTCACTCTAGCTCTATTTTTTATAGAGTTATTAGCTTTCTTTGAAAAGGTCAAATTTTGGACGAGGGTATACAAGGAAGAATTCATAATTTTTCAAGATAGATTTTATGATAAAATATAATAAAACTAAGTGAAAGAATCATTTTTGGCTTAAAAGTATTTGCTTAAACGGTTTCTATCTCGAGTTTCAGTCCATTGAAGTTGTGTTTTTGTACGCTTTTAATGGAAATAGTTTTATAAATAGTATATGAGCTTAATTGAGATTTTTGCTAAATTTATTTTTCTTCTTTATATATCTGTTTTAAAATATAACTCTTTGAGATTACTTTAAAATGGCAAGAGTTATTAGCTAAAACGTAAATTTTATAGCAATTTTCTCGGTATTTTAAGATACAGTCTGCATAAAAGGAGTTCAAAATTTAGATCCCGTAATGTAAGCCTGATATGAAGTAAATTTACTATTCGAGGGAATTTATTGGCACCATGTTTAGGCAACGTTGTAAAAAATATTCTTATATACAGTACAGTAAGCTGTTGCTTTTTAATAAATTCAATGCAAATCAATTTTAAAATATTTGAAAGAAGAACAGAACGCCTTTTTTAGCGTAATAATAAAAGAAGTTACGTTATACTATATTATATAGAAGTGAGTTTTAAACCCTTTTGAGAGTTGACTTTTTTGTCTATTTCTTGTATACTTTTTATATGTATACCAAGAAGTGTTTTAATTAATTCAATGAATTAACAATAACAAAGATATTAATTTTGGTCAACTACTCCCTTGTGTCATAGTTGCACTACCAATATAAATAATAAGATTTTAAGCATATAAATAAATATGGCTATAGTCAGTATTTCCCAAAAGGTGCATATTTTCACAGTTGACATACAACTCTTTATGTTCGATGCTTTGCATGATTCATTCCTTATAATATTATATTAATAACAGTAGCAAAACTAGAAGATTACTCTATTCAAGTCTGATGGTACACAAGTGTAATGATTCACATTACATGACAACATATAAGTTGCATAAATTAGTTCCAGTTGAAAAAGTTGCATATAAATACTTGGACGTCAAAACAGATACAGAACTTTAGTGAAAATATCTGTTCTCAAACATTCCATTCACATCCTCATATTATATTATCTTTTACTTAAATAAATCATAATAAATCACAATCACCACAAAATCACAATTATTATAAATACTTACTTGTCTCCATATTATTTACATTTAATATATAGTAAGTATAGACCACATAATAATTGTAACAATTAGAGTAACACCAAACACTACCTCTTAATACATCATTCTTACCAATCACTGTTCCATTGGCTTCAAGGTAATCGTACTTCTTACAACAAGTGCTCTAAATCACTATAAATACCCTCATACTTTTCCAAATATTTAAACCTTCAGAAGTCTTTTGTAATAAAGCATAAAACTTTAGCAGATTATAATTATATTTCTACCGCTTTTATTTTTTTATATTTTTTATTTTAGTAATTATAATAAATAACAACTTCGCTATTTACTGCATGCGCAACAAGCTATTATTATAAGTGCAATTTGGCAATAATTTCTGAAACACGAAGTCAGACTGTAAGAGTTATCCTTTAAAGTAGTATTATGTTTGAGATGTGTACCCAATTTTATGTGAAGTTAGAAGTCATTTGAATTGAAAATTGGCGAGATATGGTTTCTGCAGTCAGTTTTTTATGGTTGTAAAAAGTAAGTTTTAGATGAGATTTGAATTTTTTCCCCCAGTATTGGGTCTAACTATGTTAAATCTTCAACGAAATTGAAATTCTCCTCTATAGACCATTGACGTCTGTCCGAAAATAGAAGAATTAATACCAGAATATAAGTTCACTGACTCAATATTGACCAAAAAACTTGAGTGGATCAATTGAGAATATGTTAATTTTTTGTAGGCATAGATATATCCTATTGGAAGCTGCTCTGCATTTTTTATTTCAGCAAAAAACGATGCTATTTCGCCAAGGTAGTTAAAATCATAGTTCGCATTACAGCTCAAAACCTATGATAACTGATCTCCAAGATCGATTTGACAAATTGATCCTTAAATGATTAAAAAAACAAAATTGTCTCATGACCCATGAACTGCAAAGTAAGTTGAACTAGTGTGTTAAATAGTTTTTGCAAAGTTTTGGATTTCGCATCCACCTAAATAAATTTAGATGAATGCTTGATATTACATTTACTACAAATTCAAACTGAAACACTCGTTGATTTTTTTACTTTTTTCTAGGCCCAAAAATCTCCTTCTATTTAATGATCGCTGAATATAACACAACTAGACCTATGACAGAAATTGCCACAATCAGCCTATCCATCATATAGAAGAACGCTAACGTGATGTTTAGTTGCTTGGATGATCTGAAAAAGATCGTAATAATCCATCAAACAATCAATAGCAACACGAGCCACAAAAAAAAATTAATTTTTTTCCTTTTTGATTCTATGCTGCCCAAAAAGTTCTTCCAGGGAAAAGAAAGTTATCACTTGGTAGTTTATTTTAATGTACTCCATTATCAACTGCGAGTAACGTTAAATCATTCTCAATTATTCCATTCATTATTATCCTTAAATTTTAATATTAACATTACTTGTATAATTAAATTATATACCTTTTCATAGTTTTTAGCTTTATTTCTTTCAACACTACTTTTTTTTTTTTTTTTTTTTTTTTCAATCATTACATTTATTACATGAACTCTCAAAAGTTGTTTTGAAATATGTAGACGCAACTTCTATTGCTATACGATGAGAAAACAACGATAAATAGTTAATTCTATCATATTCTGTTTTTCCAAATATAATTATAAAATATGAAAGGTAATGAAATGTACTTTTTAGCTGGTGCCTTTTTAACTGCAACGCAACGGATATTTTGCGTATATCTTCCAAATGCTGGTGCATCTGAGAACCCCATGCATCTATTTTCAAAGTTTAAAACTACGTGCTAACCAATTTCAGCAAGATATTTGTTTGGTTTTCTTAACTTAGACAAGAAGAATTTATGCCTTTG
This sequence comes from Mucor plumbeus, assembly GCA_016758945.1. Classification (NCBI taxonomy): domain Eukaryota; kingdom Fungi; phylum Mucoromycota; class Mucoromycetes; order Mucorales; family Mucoraceae; genus Mucor; species Mucor plumbeus. The sequence continues at coordinate 6,257 of JAEPRC010000044.1, forward strand.
CAATAGATTATTGTTATTGCGGTTTTTGTCGAATCAAACTATTACTGACCAAGCTTCATGTGTTTTATACTCGTTCATAATAAGCACAGGGGCGCTTCAGACCATTCGCGTAAAACTCATAATAAATACTTACTGATCGCTTTTCATCTTGGCAATTTCAAAAAAATATATATTTTTCTCACCAGTGCATAGAGACCTTTCTTTTATTTCATCTGGAAAAATAAAAAATCACGTAACATACTATTTTGCCATTTGGTTTCAAGCTTATTCTGCATTAAATATAGAGCACGTGCCAATATATTCTAACTTTTTATGACATTTTGATTCCACCAATAAATACTATCTTTAGTATTGATAGGCAGGGTTTAGATTTTTTTTTCGCACGGGTTGAATCTTTAAGATTTGTTCAGTTTCAGACATGTACATAGAGGAGGGGGAAGTATTACCTGTATATTTTTCATGCTGGATACATACAGGGTATTACTGTTTTTTACTTTTTTAGGATATGATAGAGTTCAGATTTGAATGTTACACCAAAGAAGGATAAACAAACGTTATATTAACCTTAAATTTTTTTTCTTTCAGTTTTGGTTCGATGTCTCGGGTTTAACTGTAGTTCGCTCTTTTTTTTTTTTTTTTTTTTACTGCTTCAAATCGAGTTTCCGAGAAGAGATATGTAAATTGAATAAACCATGTAGATTTCAATGTTAAAAAGTTTCAATGCTAACCTTCTTTTGGCATGTTATGTTGAAGAATTCTATGGTTATTATGATGGGTTCTATTAGAAACTCAGTTCGATCAGAATTGGACTAAGAGGATATGCTCCGCTTTGTATAATTATATTAAAAGGAATTGCAAACGGGTTGAAGCGAACATTCGGGTGCTAATACACAATAAAAATGCTTATTAACTAAACCCTTATCAATTGTTGTATTTGGGATTAAAACTGAACGAAAAAAAAAGTTATACTTTAATTCACCACCACCAATTTCAACGATCTGTCAAAAAAGTCCTAGACTTCTTGGCTAATTTGAATGTTTTTTATTGGTACCTTTTGTCAACAGAAACAATGGGGTGACACCCTTTTTTTTTTTTTTTTTTTTTTTTCTATTCAAATGCTTCAACAGAATGTTTCTTTTTTTTATTTCCTTCTTCATTTTTTGTTAAACAAAAAATCACGCAAACATTGCAGCAAGTTCTGTTGCAATTTTAAATTACAATATGGCTGCTTGGATTGATAAATTAAATGATGCAGTAGCTCAATCCTTCGTTGGAAGACATTTTCAATTAGAAGGCTCTGGTCACAGAAGAGAAAGAAAGAACACAAAGTTTACTACCGAACTTCGTGCTGGTCTTACTATCTTTTTTGCAATGGTAATTTTGATGCTCGAGAAAAAATAATAATTATAATAAAAAAAAAACAATAGAATGCTAAACATCTTTATAGGCTTATATTATTTCTGTAAACGCTTCCATTATTTCAGAAAGTGGCGGTCCTTGTGTTTGTGAAGGAACTACTGCTGACCCTACTTGTGATAATGATGCTGCTTACATGTCTTGTGTATATGAAGTCAAGCTTGATTTGATTATGGCTACTTCTATTTGTGCAATGATCTCTAGTGTTCTCATCGGTATCTTTGCTAATCTTCCTCTTGGTATGGCCCCTGGGTAAGCTTTTTATATATATGCAATTCATTAATTTGTGATACTAATTTGCAACATTTCACTATAGTATGGGTTTAAATGCTTATTTTACTTACACAATTGTTGGCTACCATGGCTCCGGCAGTGTCTCCTATGAAACTGCCTTGGCTGCTGTTTTCATTGAAGGTGTCATTTTCTTTGTATTGTCCTTATTTGGTGTTCGTCAATGGTTTGCTCGTATTATTCCCATGAGTATCAAGGTTGCTATGGGTTGTGGTATTGGTCTCTATCTTTGTTTTATTGGTCTCCAATCATCTGCTGGTATTGGTTTGGTAGGTTTAGATCTATCAACTCTTGTTACCTTGGGCGGTTGCCCAGCTGAAGCTTTAGATGCTAATGGTGTATGTGCTTATGGACATATGACATCTCCTACCATGTATATGGGCCTTTTAGGTTTAATTGTCATGTCTCTTTTGTTAATGTATCGTGTTCGTGGTGCTATTTTGATTGCTATTATCGCTATTGCTATTACATCATGGCCTCGTAACAGCCCAATTACTTACTTCCCTCACACTCCCTCTGGTGATCAAATGTTTAACTACTTTAAACAGGTCGTTACAGTTAGTAATTTGAAGCATGTCTTAGGTAGATTTGATTTCAACTTTAACAACAAGGAAATTTGGATTGCTTTAATTACTTTCCTTTATGTCGATATTTTGGATACCACTGGTACCATGTATTCTATGGCTCGTTATGGTGGATTTACCGACAAATCTGGCGATTTTGAACATTCAACTCGTGCTTTCTTGACTGATGCCACTTGTGTATCCATTGGTGCCTGTTTTGGTACTTCTTCTTGTACTACTTTTGTCGAGTCTGGTGCTGGTATCGCTGAAGGTGGACGTACTGGTATTACTGCCATTACTGTAGCTTTTGGTTTTTTTATTAGTATTTTCTTTTCTCCCATTTTCGCAAGTTTCCCTCCATGGTCTACTGGTCCTGCATTGATTTTGGTTGGTTCCATGATGACATCCAGTGCTCGTAACATCAATTGGGATTATCCCGGTGATGCTATTCCTTCCTTTATTACTATGGCTGTGATGCCCTTTACTTACTCCATTGCTTATGGTGTTATTGGTGGTATTTTTGCCTATATTATCATTAACGGCTTCGTCTTGATTATTGATAAGCTCTCTAATGGTCGTATTCATCCTGATTACTCTCAGCGTGAAAATTGGTGGACAGCTGTATTTGCTCGTTCATTCTTACCATTATGGGTTCGTTTTATTGTTGCTAAATGTCGTGGAGAAAAAGATTTTGACTGGCATCAAGATGAATTTGATTTAGATGATGAGGATGATATTCCTCCTAATCAACCTCATGGATCCGAAAGTAATAGTCCTACAGTTGTTGTGAATGGTTCCTTTCGTGAAACTCCTTCACAAACAGATTTTGAGGATTCTTTGGGTCGTGAAAAACACTAAAGAGTTTTTTTTTCTTTCTATCTTCTTTTCTCCTTGTATATCAGTTCACTCTTTCGTCCCCTTTTCATAAATAATAAAATTAATCATAATAGACAATTTCCATCATTATAAATCAATTATTATACAGACTTTATGAGAAATGTGTCATAGATTGTTTACAAGAAACTTTTTTACTGTAGTTGTGAAATTGGAAATTCATATATCAAAACAGAAAATTATGCAATATATTATTTTTCGCGATTTTTTTTTATCAAACTTGTATATATGCATTTGCATGTCTTTAAACAAATTTCACATGTATCTACTAAGTAAAAATATGTAAATGTTGTTCAGATACAATGGAATACATATGTAATCGTTTTGTTCGATCTTTAGTATTTTTAGCAACATAAAAAAAAATCTTTTAAACCGACAGATGGAATTCGAAATCTGATGAAAAAAATAGTTTTACTTTAACATGTTAAGGATATTTGTCCTGTAAATATGGAAACAATTTGATATAACATTTTTCATTCAATAATGTATGATCTGAACAATGCAGGCAAACGGTAACAAGACTTACAAACTCGTCCAATTACAAGTGGATGCGATTCTAACTTGTCTATGCTAAAATAGTAAACTTTCGTGTTTATTTGTTTTTGTTTTTTTTTTTTTTTTTTCGTATTTTTCTTTTTAGAAAATAATATATCAAACATGGATTCTGGTGGAGGTTATTTAAACGAAATCGACTCGAATGTCGATAATATAACATCAATTCAACAAGAACATATTGAGGAAAGACATATCGATAAAATAGATGAAGCGTATGTTAACATTACAAGAAAATTTCGAAAAAGGTATAATACAATTATAAATAGATTGTCATACTAAAACCTAATTAATTAAGCCCACTATTAAAATAAATATAGAGCTGAAAAAGTGGGAGGTTATGAGAGTCTACCTGAATTATGGCAAGATTTTGCACCTGTCATCTTGGGCACCATTCATTTGAAATCACCTATTCAACGTTTACTAAATTATACGGGAGATTTTCATGAATTTTGTGATGCATTTAAAGAAGATACAGATTTACAAGAGTATAAAGAATATTTTGACGCTATGGATTTTGCTTGGTGTCGAGTGCTAAAAGATAAAAATCCAACTAAAACTGATAAAGTCCGTATTGTCAATATATTAAGAGATGGCCAAGACAGAGCAGCTAATCTTGGACTACAAGAAGTGTATCCACATGCAACGGATATTGCTGATGATGATTTTGATGAGTAAAAAAGGGTCGGGGATCCTACATATCCTCATCTAGTTTTAGCAATTTTCAATCAAATTGACCGGAGCCAAACAAAAATATCAAGGGGAGGTTGAGGAAGATCGTTCTGGGCCAATCCACTTTAATTCTATTATTCACTTTAAGAATATTGTATCACGAAAATCCAATAAATTTACAAGTTTGTTTTTCTTTTTACTTGATTAGATTGATTCGTAGTTTAATATAATAATTCACAAAGATTATATAAAGAAATGATACTTAATTGAAAAATATTTCGCCTATTTAAGTCTTTCTTTCATGGTAATAAAGTGTTGATATATATTTAGAGACATGCACAGTGTAACCATAATTTAAATGTCCATCAAATTTTTAATATTTAACTGTTGTATGATACAAAATCTCTTTTTACTCCCTCACTCTTTCACTCTTTTTTCTTTTTGTTCATCAATATAATGAAGTTTTCTATTGCTGCTATTTCTGCCCTCCTTTTATCTTCAGCAATTTCTTTCACAACCGCCGATTCATACTCTGATGCCATGAAGTCATGGTGTGGTGGTAAAGTTCATTGATTTTATTAGAAAGAAACAAGAAAAAAAAAAAAAGACTAAAACCATTGAATATTCTAGGTCTTGCTGTCACTGCTCCTAGTTCATCAACCGTTGGTGTTGCTGGTCAAAAGACTAAAATCACAGTTAGTAAGTAGTAGTAATGATAATATTAATGACAACAATTTTTTTTTTTTTTTACAAATATAAACATTCATCTAACCTATTAATAAATTAATATTATAGCAAGAACACCTGATGCACGTACAAAGAAAATTACTGGTCTTGATGTAATGTAGCACACACACACACATATACAAACAAATACACTTTATATGTACTGGATTATTGACATTTTTACATTTATTTAGTTATATTCTGTTGATAGTGCCGGTAAAGCTAAATATGTTCAAAATGTTTGGTCTGGTAGCTATTCATTAAACACAAAGGCTACTATTACTGATCAAATTCCTTCCAATGTCAGTGCTGGTCTTTACTATTATCGGTAAGAAAACATGTTTTATTGTTTAAAAATTATACAAAACAAATATATTGACAAATTTATTTTCAATGCAGTGTTTGGGTTACCAACATGATCAACAAGCAACATGGTCCTGATTGTATTGAAACTTCTAAAACATTCAAGGTTACTACCGGTTCTCACACCAATGCTGCTGGTGATATCGAATATTCTGAATCTCTTCATGATAACAGCCTTTATCCTACTGCACATCAAGATGGTTGTTTCGGTTTATCTGTCGATAACCCCAAAGAAGGTTCTACTTTCCCTGCCAATGGTCATCTTCATCTTCAAGTCAACCGTGATTCATCTTCTCAAACTGACGCATTGACCAAGATCGACCTTTACAAGGGTGATACTTTGGTCAACACTGCTTGGAGTGGATCCGAATCTTTCCAAAACTCCTTCACTTTGAAGGATCATTTGGTCTTGAACGATATTGATACCTCTGCTGATTACCATTACAAGGTTTACGTTACTTCATCTAAATCTGATAGTACTTGTACTTTTGAGTCCAAGAACTTTAAGATTTCCAATTAGATATTTTTAAATAAACATGTCATTTTTCTTTCATATCATCCCCCCCCCCTATCCCCATCCCCATCCTATCTCATCCTTAAATAAAATAAACTGGTTTTATTATTTTCATCTATCATTTGTTTTTGAAAATGCATTTTGATATCTTTCTTGTGCAAGTCGCCATTGTTTATCTTTTCTAGATTCATTTTGTACAGTGCTAAATGCTTGTTGAGATCCCAACCCAGTTCTTGATAATTGACTTGCAGGTGTAATTGGTTCTAAAATACCATCTTGATGTTTACCAAGACTTTGACCCTCTTGCCAACCTAATTTTTGTAGCATTTTATTGCCTATACCTTTTACAGGTGTATTTATTGTAACAGATAGTGATGGTGATGGTGGTAGTGATGGTGTGGTTGTTATATGAGAAGAGCGGTGGGTATCATCATTTTGTTGCTTTTCAGGAACGAATTTCTCGGGTTTCGTTGTTTTTCTTCTAATATGAGCACGATCTACATAACCATGCGAAGAATCAGCGTCCTCTGTGGAGGCATATAGTTTTTTCTGGTTTCTGATCCATTCTCTTCTACTAGTTTCTAAATCTTCTATTTTATTATTCGTTTGCGATTGCTGTATCTTTTCTTTTTTGCCAGATGTTGTATCGATATATTCACTTGCCAAGCAAGATTGACAGGGCCAGCCCATATCATGTTGATGTACTTGTAAACTGGTTGACCCGATGCGAACCAAATCCAGGTGTCTTAATTCATAAGGCAAGCTGCTTTTCTTTGGTTCTGATAATCGTTTTTCATTTACAAAGGTGCCATGTTGTGATCCACTGTCAATAATAAAGAAAGCCTTTTCTTTTTTGTCTAAAAATACCATGGCATGATATTTGCTGACAATCATCTCTGGTAATCGAAGTCTGCTATCCCAAGACCGATCACGTCCAATAGTAATTCCATTTTCATCTACGAGTATTACTTGCCCACTTTGAAAATGAGGTGATGATTGAATAACAAATCGTATAGACAAAGTGCTCTGAGGATGGCCTGCCCAGTAAGCATCGGTTAACGGCACATACGATTGACTCGCCTCATCGTAAAATGAATACTGCTTTGTCACAGTGTCAAACCAAGATTGCGTTTCAGAATCAAACATGTACCGATTATTGTAAACAGTGTCATAATCGCCACACACCCAGTTTCCATCAACATTATACATGACAAGACGTTTAGAATGAATAACATAGACACCAGTAGACTCATCAAAAGTCCAATCTTCTTCTCCTGCTTCTTTTTCTTCTCCTTCTATTACTTTTTTAGCCGGTGTAGTTGTGTTTATGTAACTATCTAGTTCATTTCCAAAATCATGTTCTTGGTTAGACATATTTGCATTTTATGACAAAAAAGAAAGCAAGTCCGGATATCAGGGTAAACATTTCTAGACTAAAAGAGGGGGCGGGAGAGAAGGAACTTGAAAGCCAGGTTAATAATACACGTTCAGTAAAAGTAACACTCCATATTCTATCATATGGCCCTGCTTGCCTTCTGTTTATAACGAAATAGTAGAGTACGCAAGTGTACAAGGGATATTATTTTTATATTATAGGTACTTTATTATTTTAAACTGCTATTGACTGCAAATTAAGTAAATTCCTTAAATACCAGACCATTGGTTTTACATTTTTGAATTGCCACAAGATTTGAGATAAATATTGTTGCAAGAAAAAATGTATAATTTAATAATGGAACTGGTTAAATTAAATCACACACAAAAACTAAAGAACTTTATTATAAGATGGAAAGCATCTCTTTTATATCCAAACTTCTTTAATTAAGACTAATCTAAATAAGTACATATTTATATATCCAATCAAACCTATGTGATACCATAATTCCATATTGCACAATATTAACTGAGCTTTATAACATATTACACAGCAATACGGTACATGTCCTACTAAACTGTGCCATAATCTTAACCAAGATAACTACACAGAACTGTGGATCCAACAGTTTTACTGCTTAAAAGTCAAAACTTCGAGCCTTAATATATTTCAACGTCTCAAGAATATTAATTAGTACACCAACTTTGCAGTTCATGAGCCATGAACCATTTGACAATTTTGTTTTTTGAGTCATTTTTGATAAATATTTCAAATCAATTTTGGGGCTCAGTTATCATAGGTTTAATATATAAAGCTGTAATGTGAACTATTTTTTTGATTATTTCTCGACAAAAAATCAATGTTATTAACTGAAATAAAAAATAAAGAGTAGCTTCCAATAGAATCTATCTTATGACTACAAAAAAGTAACATCTCAATTTAGCTACTCAGCTTTTTTGGTCAATGTTGAGCCAGTGTACTTATATTTTGGTATCAGTACTTTTATTTTCGGACAGATACCACCAAGAGCTTACAGTGGGGATGTACATTTTCGTTAAAAATTTAACATAATTAAACCCAATATTGAACGAAAAATTCAAATTCCATCTAAAACCTACTGCGTGTCCAGCAAGCCGTTACCAAAGTGTTCCTATACCCTATACAGTAGTCGCGCTATATAATGTTAGCTTTTTGGAACGAGTTTTCAGCCTTATTATCGAGCGCGTAGTACTCTTATAAATTGAAGCGGCTGTGATATAAAAAGCAGCCAAATAAATGTGTTAATGCTATTTTTTTATTCGTTCAGCCAGTAATACTTTGCAAGAGGAGAAAATAACTAGAAGCACTACAAACTAAACAAGAGACAAGCTTTAAATGATGAGAATCGAATTCTGTGTCTTCAGTTTAAAACGCAAATGTTTGTACCGCAGAACTAGCCACACTATTTTAAAATTGTAAACTTTATAAATTTTCATACTACAATTATTATAATGATAATGCTAAATGCTAATACATCAAAATGATAAATTGCATGCAGCAGACGGCATGAAATGAACGGGGTATTGTATGCGCTAGAGTAGCCTTTGTTGCTACTGTGCTGAACTAGGTAGTATTTCCCCACATAATAAATTAAAAGCCATCTCATTTGAAACCATGCCATGCAATCCAAATAAGAGATTATGAATATATTATAAATTGTAAACAATCAAG
>JAEPRC010000044.1:15339-107349 GCA_016758945.1 Mucor plumbeus
ACTGTGCTGAACTAGGTAGTATTTCCCCACATAATAAATTAAAAGCCATCTCATTTGAAACCATGCCATGCAATCCAAATAAGAGATTATGAATATATTATAAATTGTAAACAATCAAGGGTATTCTAAAATATCAAAGATACTAAGGATATTCATAATGTATTGTATCATAAATAAAAAAACCTAAAATACATGCGAATGAAATAGAACAAGTAAGGGCTGTTCTGAACGCATGTTTGACAATCTGTTGTCAAAAACAAATTAAAAAGCCGTTCTGGATTAAGTAAATCAAGAACCCAACAACTCAACAAAATATTCAAAATTACGGAATAACTGACAGTTGATAAAACAACTGCCAATAGTATAGATAACCAAATAGTATAAATAGAGAAGTAGAAATAGCATTTTATTGTAGATTATCCATAATTTTAATAAAGAAGGATTTAAACAGTATCTCTTTTAAGCTTTTTTTATAAAATTAACCCCTTTTTACTGCAGCTACGATGTACTGAGATCCTGAGATTATTAAGTCCTTATCATTGGATTTTTTCCTTTATGGAACATCTAATAATAAAAAATAATATATTCACTTTACAAATTTTATTTAGTTTGGTTAAAGTTACACTCTACTATTTGCAGAACCTTATCAACGCTGTATATACTTAGAGAAAGCTACACTGCATATGTTAAAATGAATTTTGTATTTTTTTTTGTAGATACTAGATACCTGCCTGAGCAAAATCTGAACATTAAAAAAAAATTGAGTTTTCGTAGTCTTCAAATTTCAATAATGTCAAAAACCTGTTTTCTTTTCTATAACTAACCTTATACTAACCGCTTTTTATATATACCCTAAACGCTGTTAAATGTTAAATAGATACAATAAGAATTAGTTATGTTATGCTAATTATCTCTAGATTTATTTTATGTCTCACAAAAGTTTCAAAAGTACGTAAAATTTACTGCTTTTTTCTTAAAAACCGAGTCTCACTTTTCATCCCTGATTTACTACTTTTTTTTTCCCACAAATTAACACGAAGAAAAAATTATATGCCAATGTACCTGAGATGTCCAACTTTAATCCAAAAACAAGTATCCAAAAATATCCTATTTTTTTGCTGTTGGTAGCGTTTTTCATTGCCAATGTTTCAGATTTTACACGTATTTTACCAATAAAAATTAAAAAATTTGAGCTCTCATATCTTCACAAAAAATTAGGCTATGTTAGTGCTTTTAGATTGAAAGTTATAAGTAAATAACGATTATTTCCAATACAATAAAATAAAGAAGACTACAAGTGATTATATCACGGAGAACGTAGGGTCTTTATTACTAAGTTAAAAAGGAAGCCAGGAGCCATCAGGTCTTGGTTTCTAAAAGTATTTATACTATTTCAATTCCATTTGGATGTCAGATTCAATATGGAATTGAGTTGATATTTAATATAAATAATAGGCAAAAAACCGACATAGATAATGAAAGCTACTTGTTTTAAGGCTCTTTATAATATATTTAAGTATGAAAAAATTCTGTGCACTTTTTTTTTTCTTTTTTTGACATTTTTTGTAATAGATTTTAAAATATTTATCAAACTGAGCAGCAGTTATTTTTTGTGCATGTTATAGAACGTACCAATCTCTGTCAGATCCATTTTAGGGTTTTTAAAAATATTAACTTTTCGTCGAGATATCCTCAAAAATGTGTAAATAAAGAATATCCTCGATTTTGCTTCCCAAAAAGACGAGTATACCCTCGTTTTAAATTTTGGATTGGAAAAAAAATTGACAAAAATCCTGTTTTCTCCATGAAAAATGTAGCTAAAAGACTCATTAATAGCTTGTTTGATAGATAATTTTTTTACGCATTATTTTAAGTGTTTAATTTTGAGGCATGCTTATAAAAAGCGGCTTGTATCTTCAAAAAAAAATTAAAGTTTTAATTGTGTTTTACGTAAAATTTAATGTGAAACATTTGCCCAAATTTTGTTTAGTCAAATGCAAAATTTTAAGCTGTACAAAAATTATTTATTACGCGTTCTTAGCTTATTTTGCAGTTCACGAGCTATTGAACGATTTTGTTTTTTGAATCATTTTTGGATCATTTTAGGATCAATTTGTCAAATCTATTTTGGAACTCAGTCAGCATAGGTTTAAGCTGTAATGTGAGCTATTATTTTGATTATTTCAACGAAAAATCAACATTTTTTGATGAAATAAAAATGACAGAGTAGCTCTTAATAGAATATACCTTGTGACTACAAAAAACTAGCACCTTAATTTTTGGGCTCGGTTTTTTTCAATTAGTTTTAGATCAGTAGTTGGGTTAATGTTGATGAGCCAACGCGCCAATATTTTAGTATTATTAGCTACTCTATTTTTGAACACATATTAATGGTTGGTAGAAGATAAATGCATGTATATTAAAAATCTGATATGATTAGACCCAATATTGGGCGAAAAAGTTGAAAACTATCTGAAGCCTACTTTTTACAGCTGTAGAAAAACTGAAAGAAACCCCTATATCGCCGAATTTTAGTACAAATAACCTTAAGCCTTACATGAGAGTAGGTACACATCTTGGGCACAATAACATAAAAGGACAATTTTTATAACCTACTGTGTGCTGAGAAAATTGCTATCAAAGTGCACCTATAGCTTGCTGCTCGCTTTTACTGAATGTTATATAAGATCGGATTTGCGATAATACAGTGACTCCCAAAACTGTCCCAGTGTTTGCTACTTTTGAGTTTAGCATAATTTTTAGGTACAACAAATATATTTAAGTTGCGACATATATTATATATTTCGGAAGACAAAATAATTTTCTTTTACATAAAGTTAAAAAAAATTTAAATTTTATTGGCTGTGCGGAGAAATGTCTAATTGCAATAGGTGTAGTAACTGGGACAGTTTTGAGAGCTAAAAATGAAAAAAATGTATTCCTGTTTAATAGTCCGTCCAAAGACCGTTTCTTTCCAAGCATTGCTTTATACAATTTGGCATGCTGTCTATAACCTTTTGGCACTCCTCTTGTTTGATTGTGTTGTACCAAACATCAGTTACACGCTCCGAAAGATCAAGAATTCCTTTGGGCGCTGTTTCGTACTCATTCAGCCTTCTCTTCAACAAAGCCCACATATTTTCGATCGGATTCAAGTCTGGAGATTGCGGAGGCCAGTCCATGACTTTGTAGTCTTGGCCCAATAGGTATTCCTTCACTAAATTTGATGTGTGCTTCGGATCATTATCATGCTGAAAAATGATTTGGTTGCGTTGGTAGCCTAATTTGTCCAATGTATGGTTGATAGTCAGTTCCAAATCTTCTTCTAAGATTTGTTTATACAAGTATCGATCCATAGTACCCTCAATGTTACACAACCATCCAACTCCGGCATACGTAATGGCACTCCAGAGCATGACACTCCCACCACCTCCTTTTACTGTAATTTTTACATGTTTAGGTTTTAAGTTCTCACCGTCTCGAATCCAGACCCAGCTTCTTCCATCTGAGTTAAATCGATTCATCTTGGTTTCATCTGACCGAATCACTCTTTTTCAATCATCGGAAGTCCAATGCTTTCGAAAATTACACCAATCTAAGCGCTTCTTGATGTTAGCCTTGGACAGCATAGGTTTTTTAGGTTTAATAATCGCTCCTAAACCCCCCCTACGAAGCGCTCTTCGAACAGTTTCTGGGATTACTTTAGTTTTGACATCAGTTTCAAGTAATTTTGAAATCTTACTGGCACTCTTGACTGCTTTTATTGTTGCTTGGCGAACACAAAACCTTTCATCAGCCTGAGAGAGCAATTTAGGTCGGCCCCCTTTAAGCACATTTAAACTTGCGCAACGCCTTGTTTTTACTCTGCCCACCACAGATTTACTTACATTCAAAATCTACGGAATTTAACGCACCGATTTACCTGAGTTTAAAAGAGTAATGACCTCCTTTTCCTTACTGTCCTGAATTTTCTTCATGTAATTTTTCAATAGGCCAAAGCACCAAAACCTGAGTATGAAATATGCTTATTTTTTATTTTTTCAATAAATTAGGCACTTTTTTACCAATTGTCAAATATTTAGAACTGTAGTCCATATTGTGGTTCTATAATTACCGATTTCCTAAAAATCAAAAATACCTCTCAAAACTGTCCCAGTGTATATGGTGTCGCAGATCAGTTATAAATTCAACTGACGAATCAAATTTACACTTTTTTTAACTTTATATAAAAGAAAATTATTTTGTCTTTCGAAATATATAAAATATGTCGCAACTTAAATATATTTGTTGTATCTAAAAATCATGCTAAACTCAAAAGTAGCAAACACTGGGACAGTTTTGGGAGTCACTGTATATTTAAAAAAGAGTACAATAAAAAAGAATGTGTAATTAATCAGTTCTTCAACTGTACAATAAAAACAAGATAAGGTTTATTTAGGTATAAAAATATTGCCTTTTATAATGATTTAGTGTTGAGTTCCTGAGATACAATTAAGAGCGGTATTGAACTATTAGATCTGTTTGAGAGTAATTTATGGATTGATGTTAATCAATCATAATTAAGCCGTGATTGTAGAGCTTGTGAATTGCCTTGTTTCAATGCTGCGCTTGTTGTGCCTGGATTGTGATTTGATATATCTTGACAGCTACTTGAATGATTAACCGCTGAGGTTAAAGAGTATGGTGTCATGATTTGAGTGGTCCGAGCCTTTCGGTTAATTGATTGAGAAATAATAAACTAGGCGTTTCTTATATCCGATTCTAGACTTGTTCTTTCATATTCTAAATAGTAATCAATGGATTGTATAATCTATTGATTGGTTATAGAAGGCGATAAGGTATGATACTTGGTGGAATACAACACTGAAAATGATTCAAACGCAATCTCTATGAATATCAATTCAAGTAAAAAACTGTCACTTTACATAAACATTGTCGTAATTATGTACTATATTTGTCCGTAATATTAACTTTTGTGAGCCATTGTGCATTCGGTAAACTTGAACAACAGGTTGGTTACATGCTATTTTTACCTTTCTACTATTATATATAGTCAGTAAGCTTGCCAGCTCTCGCAGAATATAACTCAAATGAGCTTCCATTGCAGCGATAAATACTTCTAGTGCTGGTCTATAGAAGTAAAATTATTTTAGCCTCCCTGGGTTGCTGTGGGAATGGCAAAATACAGACGAGCACTTTTTTCACCTGTTTTATATACAGTGTTTCAGTTATTCTTTAAAACTGTTATAATACCAAATAATAGTGTCGGTTTTTTGCCTGTTGTTTGTTTTAAATCGCAACTACAATTTCATTTTGAATCTGACATCCAAATGGAATTGAAATAGTATTATAAATCCTTTTAGAAATCAGGACCTGATGGCTCCTGGCTTCCTTTTTAACTTTATAAACGACCCTATGTTCTCCGTGATAAATCACTTGTAGTGTTCTTTATTTTATTGTATTGGGAATTGGGAATAATCGCTATTTACTTTTAACTCTCAAATAATTTAAAGTTAAATTTTGCATACCATTCCCAAAAGTTTTAAACTTGGAATCAGCATACTTGCATTATAATAATACTGCTCTTTTGGAAGATAAATTTCAGCAATTTCCACAAAGTTAAATACATCGTTCAATTAAATTTAATAGAATTGCCTGCACACATAAATGACAAATTTTTGAGTTTTTCTTCACAATCTGTTGCTTTAAGAAAATAGAGATTCGATATAAATCAAATTGGTATATCCGAGTAAATTTACCAATTGGCTTAATTTCTCCAATACATGAATACATACTGGAAATTCTTTTCATCATCGTATTTCTCAACAACAACGTCATCCGGTCGTTCAAGACCCTCTTCAAAAATCTTACTGTTACGACTAAACAAAGTGTTAAAATTTTTATAAATATTTATTCTATACACACATACCCGACACCGTAGTAATTACCATCATGAAAATCTGCTATGTCTGATTTATCGAGACTTGTTTAAAATAAATTCAACGTAAAAAGTACCGTTTATTATGAGCTTATAGAGAGGGTTTATATACTAATTAGATGAGTGGATTAAATATGAATAATAGTGTAATTAGAATAAACATATGGATATTGTGTGAATATAATAGAATCATGCTTCTATAGTCCCATAGTAGCATGATAATAACCGCATGGAATGTAGCATTGTATGATTTGCATGTCAAACATCATGGTTTGACAAATACACTAAACTGGTAATTCGGTAATTCCTAATTCTGATAGATCAATGTCAATATATATATCAAGGCCTCACGTCCAATGTTCCAGGCTATAATCAATGTTATTATTGTAAATTAAAGTGCGTTCACATGATCTACATATCTACATCATGTTCTCCACGTTGATCCACTTCAAGTCTACAATTGCTAAAATTTTAGTCATGTAGTGCGCTCAATAAGGCTAATTTTTTTTGACATAGCCTTATTTTACTGTACATAAGGCTAATAAGGCTAATAAGGCTATTTCCCTGCTAAAAAAAAAAGTTTTTAAAAATCTTAACCTTATAGAAAAGCGCGTAGCCTTATATAGCGCGACTACTATTGTAGCATGCTTCACACTCTTATTGAACATAATTAAAAATACAAACTCTATAAATATTATACTATGCAAACTGACACTCTGCGTGAACATTAATATAAGTATTTACTGCACGCATTTCTGATATCTACCTGAAAATATTCAAAAATTTGAGCCTTAGTATTTCCACAAAAAATTAAGATAATACCAATACTTTCTTATGATAGAGATTTTTTGTTTTAAAGTACTTTATAAAATATTTAAGTATCATCAGAAAATTGGAGTACTTTTTTTTTTAAAAACCCTTTTTTCAACATTTTTGAGGCAGACTTCAAAATAGTCATTAAATTGAACAGCAATTATTTTTCACATGTTTCATAGAATTCATTGAACTCTGTGATATCCAATTTAGTTTCTTTTTTTCCAAAACATTGATTTTTCATAAAAATTTTCTTAAAGTGTGTTCAAAAAATATATCCATCAATTTCTATGGGTATTCGCTCATCCTAAATTCTAAATTCGAAAACTCTTTTAACAAAGACCTCGTTTCTTCTACCTAAAATGCAGCTAGAAGGTTTAGTAATAGTAAGATTAATAAATAATTTTGCTTGACATTATAACAAATATTTAATTTTTGAAATATGCTTATAAAAAGTGTTGCATATCTACAAAAAAAAAAAAACCCCTCCCCCAAAAATTTCAACCGCATTTTACGCAAAGTTTAATGTAAAACATTTTTGAAAATTTTATTTAGGTGGATAAAAAATCCAAAATTTTACGAAAAACCGTTCATGCTTAACTTGCTTTATAGTTCAGAAATCATTAGACAATTTTGTTTTTTAAATTATTTTTGGATTTAGCAAAAAATTTATCTTCCTCTGCTTAAAAAGATAAAGCGGCTGCACGCATTTTTATATCCAATAAATATATGGTCTAAATGGGCTGGAATTTTCAAGATATATACTGCAGCCGTAATTGTTCCAAATTTCAAATGCGAAGATGGTACGCAAAATTCAAACCTACACTTGTGTATATACTGGCTTTTAATGAGATGGTAATCAAATATTATATTATAACTTTAGATAAGTACAACTGAATCGGCAAATTTCATTAGTGCAACACAACGTCTCAGAGGGGAGGGGTGGGGAGCATTATTATTACACCCTATTTTATGGAGCAACAATAATTTTTCTACTAAATTATTCAAAATCAGATAAACGTTATAAATCGTAAACTTTAGATTATTATTATCCTTTATTATTATTCTATTATTATTGTATTTTAACTCTAATTAGGTATCAATTTAAATTAATATATGTAGTTGCATAATTGGCATAATCAAGAAAGATTCCATTTCTTTGTCTTGCTATACTCATCCAACAAACTGTACAATGTAAAGTGTAAAGGTTTTCCCACGAAATCCTTGTAACTCGATTATTGAGAAGGAGTTTTCTTTTCTTCTTGCGAATCGTTAGACATAGTCTCTGTAACATCTTCTGGTGATGATGCTTGGTCAATTTGTGATTCTTCTAATGTTTCTTTTAAAATGATCTTCTTTTGATACCATTCAAAAAGGTAATACAGCGCTAAAATACCTGTATCTAAACAAGCAATAGCAATATAATTTGCTAAATCGAGAGAATCAATTTCTTCCCCGAAAACTAATAATAATGACTGATTTAGACATTTGATTTTTTGTGCATCCACTTTTTTTTTTCTTTTTTTTTTTTTTTTTTTACCTAAACTGATTATAGAAAATACTGATCCTGAGAAATCCATAGCAAGGAACAGATGAGAAATACCTATAACCCTTCTCTCGCCTTTTTGTAGTGACCAAATGTTTAATTAGTTTATCTTATCAGTTTTTTTTTGAGAATATGAAACTTACGGAAGATCTCATAATATTGAGGCAAAAAGCCACCAACAACAAAAATGACAGGCATAATTCCAAAGAAACGAATTCCATCCTGATTGTTCACTTGTTGTGCTTTCTAAATATATATTATATATATAAATGAGTCATTCATTGGTAACAAGGTTTAAATAAGTGTGTAGGACAAGAATGATTTACCTTAAAAGCGAAGATCAATCCAGCCTCTAAACCGCCAACAAATAAACAACTTGCAACAAATCCACAAAATGTCTTTAATTTAGACCATCCATGTTGATAGCGAAATTCTTGAGAAACACAAATACATGATATAAATGTAAATATTTGAGGTTGAACCCATAAACCTATAGCAACTCCAAGACCAATATTATAGACACCCATAAAAACACCAGCAAATGTCCAGATTAACATTGTCCATACTGATACACCTGTTGACGTGCCCCGACGATATGTTTTGTATGCTGATTATTAAAGTAAATAAACATGCTGACATGAGATGTATATCATAGAGTACATACCTTGTGGTGCTAATTGAAGGGACCAGAATACAAGCCCAAAGTAGCCGCACACTTGTTCAACCAAATATCGATCTGTCATTTAAACTACAATAAAAAAGAAAGAACAAAGTTATTATATCACTAGATGTGATGGTCTTTATATACATTTGCCGTGATTTTCCAATCTCAGTTCATCTTTTAAATTTCACCTAATCCGAAATGTCAAAAGGCAGAGTGAATATCAAAATTTCATGTGCAAACGAACGCAGGTACACATATGCATAATACGTGGATATTTATTTAGTATTATCCCACGAACAAAAAATTAAAAATACAAGTTGAGACTATCCCTTAAAATGCACTTTCCTCTCTCCATAAATAATCAAAATTACAGAATATTAATTTTTTTTTTTTACAGAAGTCGAGATTTTATTTAAAATTTTTATCCTCATGTACAAAAAACTAGTACAGAAAGAAAGATACAAGTCCAAAATATTTAGTGCTTCTTGCTCTATAAGATAAAGATATAATGTTAGTAAAAAAGTTTAAATAGTACAGTTTCATGCCAGTATTTACCTTGATCTTACGGAGGTAGAATTCGAGTTCCTTACCCTCGAGGATGTAACCATCACAACGACCAGATTGACCAGGACGAGAAGCAATGACGGCATAAAGACGACCGGCATTGAATTGATCGTTCAAAAGAGGATCGATAGCAGCAGTGGCAGCACGAGCAGCAATCTTCTTCTCAACGCTCTTGGACTTCTTCTCAGCGGTAGTTTCCTAAATCATAAAATGTACATATTAGAAAATGCGATTTCTTTAATTCTTTAAAAATCAATATACTTACAGCAGCATCAGCAGCCTTCTTACCGAGAGCGATAGCGTAGTGAGATTCATACCATTGACGGAAAGGAGTGGCATCAATTTGGATGACGGCACCCTTGACGAGAGTGTTAGTACGGACCAACTCGTTGTTGGAGGCGTTGTAAACAACGGTCAAAGCACGAGTCTTGCGGGAAATACCCTCGGAACCCCAAGAGAAGTTACCAGACTCGAGACGAAGGGCACGACGCTTGAAGTTACCACCACGAACACGGACAAGATGAATACGCTTACCACCCAACTTGGTGTTGGCGGATTGACGACCCAACTCGAACCTATATAAAGAAAAATGATGATTTTGATATTTAGTGATTTGGTTTTTTTTTTTTCAAGAAAAAGAGGGGTCGAGATCAATTCAAATTCGAATTTATTGAGTTGTGTTGTAGAAAAAAAGTTCTGATACATGTCGTTTCTGTCCATTTGTTTTTTACACACAAATCCATACAATTGCTCATTTTCTTGCCTTGACCCCCCGAAAGATACTTACTTTCTCTTCTTTCTGTATTGATCACGTCTAGCACCGGTGGCGCTGCGCTTGTGGCGAGAATCGCGGCTGATACCTATTTATTAAAGGATGGATTGATGAATACATGTTATCATATAATGGATGGATGTATATAGATTCTTTACCCATATTATTTGCAGAGGAAGAACTTACGAAATCTTGAACAGATATTACTATTTACACTGTCGAAAAAAAAACCCCCAAAGCTCCGCAAGATATCGTCACAATCAAAGAGGTCTCGAATGACTGGTGGTCCGGCTTCCTTTGGCTTTGACAATAAGGGCAAACAAAAGCTTTGCTATCAAGGAGGGGAGGGGAGGGAGGAGGCCATAAATTAATGTCAGCTGACCAGATATGCACTCTTTTTTACCGGATATGTAGGCATTGTCCGGAGAAAAAGATTATAATGCGTTTGATACATGCATATACTAAGCCGCATTACAATTTTTAAACATTGTCAAGCAATCAAAGTTACATGATTGACTTTCCATTGAATAGATGACAAAATTGCTTTTTTTTTGAAGTTAAATAATTGATAAAATCTGATGTTTCAAAGCAATTTTTTATTATTACGTTATGAATTGTTTCATCATGACCCGAGACATGCAAACCTTCAACCGTAGATCTACATAAGGATGCCATGCTTTGCATTCTTTTTATTGCTGACACAGTCTGGCTGATAAATATTATCGTTTCCAGTTTTGGTCGAAAGTATGTTTTACGCAGGGCAACCCATAATACAATGTAATGTTAGCATGTCACAGTTCCTACGTAAATCTGCTATACGTTGTCACTTTAACCAATTGATGGTATTTGTAATATAGATAAACTTAATTTAACACAGATAATTGTTCTTCTTAAACTTACTTGAATTGTATGTAATTTGCCCAATCAAGTATACATTGCTGTAATGCTTTGGTCATGGTATTGCAATCGATTTGTATTCCTTTATTGCTTATATTCAGTATTATAGGTATCTTCTTTATGAGTCAGATTAAATTGCCCTATATACACAGTCAAGTGAGCATATAGAATACAATATATTTGAACTAGTTGTTAAAATGCTATATAGAATATGAAATTATCTATAGCATATATAGTGTGCTCAGGAAATATTCTCATACACGCTGTATACCAAACATTTATTATAATTTCTCTCTCTATTTCTCTAATCCTATTTTACCACTTTCTACAAATACATTCTAATAGACATATTCTACTCACCTACGAAAAAAAAAAAAAATACGTTAATATCTCTCTATGAAATAAAAACAAAAGACAAAACTAACATTATTAAAATACTCTCACTGTATACTATTAAACTTACCAATTTCATTAGATTTAAGGGAATTGGTGGCAAAATATCCGGTTTTCAGCAAGTTTAAACATAGTGTATCTTAAAATTCCATTAATTTAACGGACATTTTGAGCTATTCCAAATCCCTGTAAACCCTTGTCGAAAATGCTAAAAATTTGAAAATTCAATATTTCATGTTAAAAATGACTTTTAGACATACAACAATGTGTAAACAAAGCAAAGGTATTAGCTATAGGTAATCAATAAAAGTTTAAAAAAATAATATTTTATTCTAAAATTGTTTACTTTTCGATTAAGAACCTTTTTTTTTTGGGTTAAAAGGTTTTAAATTAACTTTTCTGCAACAAAATAATTTTAGTTTTTATAACTTTTTGTAGAGCTTAAATTATTATATATGTTCGTATTTTTTTTTTCACTTTTTCCTTTTTTTTTAAAAAAAAAAATGTGTTTATTGATTGATCCGTGTACGATGAGAGTGAAAAGTCTCACCGAAGAAGCGGGTGCAATTGAGATATAAGATTTTAAGAAAGAGTTAAAGTAAAATGGATGAAAAAATAGAATAACTAGAATAAAACTGTTAGTAAGATGCAAAAGCTACAGAAGGAAATGGTACTGATCCTCCTCAACGGCCTGAAGGACATTGGATCGGATAGTAGAGACGCCGATCTTAGAACAGCAAATTGGTCAAATCTGAGAACAAATCTGTACAAAAAATAAATTCCAATTAAGCAGACAAAGTCCTAAAATTGAGAGTTTTTGTACTTCCACAAAAAGTATCTGGACAACAACATTGCTAATTTTAGATACACCACAGTTTGATCCATACAGCGTTTTATGAATAAAGTATATTTTGATGTTGACGTGGACAAAAAATGTATAAATACATCACAATATAGAACCGAGGTCCTTGGAAAAAGATATATTTAAATCAGATTTAATAAGAATTTATATTTTTATCTATTCAGAGGCTGCAATTGCAGATACTTTTATAATATTAGGGATGTTGGTATTATCTATTTCAAAGTATTTTATATTCAGAGGTAATTTTTCTTCAATGTCTTCATTTGAAATTTGTGGAGAGTGATTAAAATGAGTAAGTAATTTCAAAATGTCAGGATAGACCTTTTTCTCAAGGCCAAGTGCCCATAAAAAATCCATATGCTCCCAGCCGTGAATACTCTTGACATAAGACAAAGGCGGTAAATTACTTTTCAGTACATCAAAGTCAACAAGAGTATCAGCAGACCCGTAAAAAATAGCAATGGGTGTAGCGATTTGCTTTGTAGGGAATTTGGGAGGTAAATGATCAATGACTGTATTGACAGTACTCCAAGGTAATAAACTAGGAGTTTCATCATACATTTGAAATCTTCCAGAGCTTATGATTTGAAACCAATGCTGTTAATTCATTCAAATTAGATGTTTTCAAAAAAAAAAAAAAAAAAAATAAGCACCATTTTTCACTTACAACAATAGATTTTACGCTAGTCATGCTGAATAAATGTTGGTAACTAACCAATTTTTGATCTTCAGACATATTTTTACAATGCCATCCAAACAAGAAACGTACAGCACCATCAATTAATTTGACAAAAATGAATGGATTAATTATTCTTTGCCAAAATACAACCGATTTTAAAAAGATCTTACGGCCGAGTAAAAAGTAAATTATTGAGGGCGCAGCCTTCACAAATCCATCTAAAAGAGGATGTGAAAATCCTTTTGGAGACGCAGCTGGAGCCATGGCAATAAATAAGTTGACTTTTTCATTCATTTCAGGATTAATGGAGAGACCTCCAAATGCTTGAGCAGTACCTTGTGAGAAGCCAATGTAAGTTAAATTAGGTGCACCTGTTTTTTGTAGGATATACTAATATATAGTAGTTTAGTTTTTCGTTTTATTGTTCTCATGTACTATATAGTTACATCAATGGTATCTGGCATGTCAAACATTGCAAATTCATTGATTGAAAATTCCCAAAAATCGGCATTCTTTGGATTTCTGGTCAAGTGAGATTGACTATATTTATTGCCACGAGCATTTCCCATCCAAACATCATATCCTTTTTCAGTTAAATAAAAAGCTAAATTGCGATCTTCTTTAATGTTAGAAATCCAAACTTCTGAAGTCAATGTCAAACCATGGTACAGTAATACAACAGGCTTTCCTTGATAAGTGACATTAGTGTTTTTTCTAAATTTATTCAGTTGATTTATGATGGTAGCACCTTTTTTTTGTATATTATCAGATGCATTATTCATATGTTCTTGTGTTACAGGTTGTTTTTGCTGTTTAATACGATGAAGACATAGTAAATATTGATCGCGAGTTCTAACAAAATGCTCTTCATAATCATATTTCCTACTTTCTAATTAAAAAGGACATTTTTGGAAATCAATTAATGACATCTGTTTACCAATGATCTATCATTTCCTCAAATGTACTCGCAAATTCTAAAGGGCTTACTCGAGGGCTTTTCACTGAATCTGATAACCATGGAAACACACTAATGTAAAATAATTAATATGTGGAAAAAAAAAAAAAAAAAAAAAGACAACAAACAGTAGCCAACATACAATTTTACAATAGCATCTGCAGAGATAATAATAAACTTTGGTGTAAATGTAACTATTATTCTTATAATTGATTCAGCCCAGAAAATAAGTACTGTAAATATCAAACTTGGTAATGAAGTAAACGGACGAACAAACATGGTTATAAAGAAAAAAAAAAAAAAAAATCAAAAATTGGGTTTTTGTTCAAAAAATTACCTATTTTATATTAAATGCTTGTTTCAAAAGGTGACAATTAAGAAAATGGTTTTGAATGGTTCATATCGTTATACAAAGCTATGTTTTTGCGGTTTTTTCTCCCCCTAATGACTATAAATACATCATATTTCTCTTGATTTATAAATCATATAACTATCATGGCCTCCAAACCTTTTATTTTTTTCTTTTTCTTTTTATTTTTTTTTTCAAATAGAACAATAAACTTTGTTTCATTTTATGATGATTTTCGGCATCATTGACAGCATATCAAGATAAACTCTTTTTAAGTGTGTTACATGAAAACTAACATTTTCATTAATTTTATTATATATTGTGAGATGCTTTTTTTTTGTTGAAATGTGATATACTAATAATAATAATAATAAAATGTGTGGTATCATTTTGCTGGTTTTTGTTTATTTAAATATCCTTTCTAGCTTCATTCTTTCCACTCAAAGTTCTTTCCAATTTGTTGTGCTCATCTGCTAGTCTGTTATATTCCAAAGATTGTTGATCAGCTTGCTTCTTTAAAGTCTCAAAATCAAGGTTTTGACGCTTCAATTCCTTGATTTGAACATTTAATACATCGACCTTCTTTTTATAATCATCTTCCATATCAATTAAACGTTGTTGACCCTTGGTAACTTCAGCAGTCTATCATATAAAATGTTAAAATTAAAAATAAAACTTGCAATCACTCCTTCTAACCTCGGTTTTGGCCTTCTTTAATTCTTCTTCACGTTGTAATAATTCTAAAACAAGAGCACTGGTTCTCTCCAAAATCCTACATTTGATTGTTTAGCATAATTTATTGAATCTCAGTTTTTCAACAAAAGCAACTTACAAAGATAAAAAGAGTGTGAATCCAGTAAGATAAAGATTTCTTTGAGCATAGAAACGCTTAGCTTTGAGACTAGTCTCATAGCCGTAATCATGGTGATGAGATTTCTCTCCTTCTACTTCTCCTTCAATACGTTGAAGACGATTAATAGTATCTATAGATGTTGTTAGCAATTATGATCATTATAAATCTCTTTACGCGTTTAACAAATTACCAATAAAGAGAACAAAGATAAAACTATCAGCAAAATAAAAACATGAGGGTACTGAACAAATATCTCGGCTTAAACAAAAACTTACCCGAAGATGATCTTGAGAACGTACATTGCTTTAGCCATCTACATGAAAAATCAAGTTGGTTTTTTTTTTTTTTTCAATAATCTTAAAAAGTGTTCATTCTTACCATAGGAGAAGTAGAAGCAAGTTTAAGCATAGCATGACGCCAGCGAGAAGGTAAAGGAAGCTGTTTTATATAGCATTATTAAACAAGTTTATACATAATTATATTTTAAAAAAACTTACAACTAAAAGACCAAAGATGATCATCTTTATTTTTCAATAAAAACGTTAATAAATCTATAATCCTATTTCAAAAATGATTATTTTTACCTCAGTAACTAAAATACCAAAGGTAAGTGAGTAATAAATAGCCATTGTGAATAATAATAACTTGATGTTTATTTTAAAGGAAGAAAAAAAAAAAAAAAAAAATTAAAAAAAAAAATGATGAATTTATATGGTAACCGCAACTTTTTAAACGTGAGATTCTTGGCACAGGCTCCTATTATATGCACATGAAAGCTTGGAACCTTTTTTAAAACGTTAAAACTCAGTAATAAAGAAACATTTGGAAAAATGTGTCAACATTGGATTCGCCTTTATGATATATGGTTTAAAATCAAATTTTATTATATTATATATATAAAAAAAAAAATTACTCAATATTGATTTGCTTGGCTTGATTTTGAGTTGTTTTGGGAATTACAACTTTAAGAACACCATTATCAAAAGATGCTTTGATACTATCAGTATCGATAGGTGTAGGGAAAGCAAATGATCTTGAAAATGAGCCAGATACACGTTCCTTGACCCACCATTGAGGACTATTCTCGCTTGGTTTTGAGACTTCTGAAGAAGCCTTGTTTGTTAATTGTTGATTTTCTCCTTCTGTTGGATCAGTATTAATTATAGTCTCAGATTTGGTTTCAGCGCCTTTGTCTGTTGTTGTAGATGCATCAGCTTGTTCAGTAATAGGAGGCTTGATTTCCTTTTGCTCATCCACAGAACCAGACAAGATAAGTGTATGACTATCAGCTAACTCAATTTTGATGTTATTCTTATCATAACCAGGTAATTCAGCATTCAATTCATAGGATTCTGGATGTTCAACCATATCCGTAGCAGGATAACGGAAAAGAGCACCAGCATTTGTATTACTATTTAGCAAAGAGGCAGGACTTCCTAACAAAGAGCGGCGAGCTGTATTGTAGAAAGGTTGATCGAATGCAGCCATTGCACGCTGCATATCACGGAAAGCGTCAGTAAAAACACGTTGAGTAAGAGACATTGTATAATAAATATGTTGATGAAATATATAAAAAAAAAAAACTATCCATGGGTTGATGCAAGGTCTTTATATATGTTTTTGGTCATAAACTCAAGAACTATCTGGAATAAATCGTTTCCTTTTTCGAGTAAATTCCTGCGCCATGTAGAATTTACTCGAAATTTTATGCATCCGATGATTCCCTGCTTGATTCGTATTATTGATTGGCTATAATTTGAGAAACAATAAAAGAAGCTTTGTTGAAATTGACGCATATTTTTGAAACAGTATCCGATAAATACCGATATCAATTCGCTAGTACGTTCTAGAAATCTCTTGAAAAGATTTTATGGCTTTTCATGGCTTCAGCCTCTAGTCATCACTTGTATCATCCAAATAAGATTGAAAAGAAAGTCTAAATTTGATTTTGTCAACAAACATTGTCCATTTTATTACATTCTCACAGTAAAAAGATATAAGTATATGACTAAAAAGAAAACTACAGCTAGGGTATATGGAACCACCCACTTAATTATTACTAGTACAACATCTAAATAAACTTAAAAGTTGACCAAACTGTTTCAAAAATTTCATTTTTTTTGCTGCTGCTGCTGTGCTAGCTGCTGCTGATTCGGAGATTCAAATACCGCAATACCCAAAGTTTCATGTTCAAACCTACTTGTAAAGGTATAATGAAACATACATTTGTAAAGACTCTCTTTCCAAGTAAATCAGATGCAGTGCGTAAGGTTTGAATGCATTCAATTGCATCTACAAAAAAAAATTCTGGTATATTTGTCATTTTTCATTCATAAAAACCCTTTAAATTCAAGAAAGGCATAACATTTTAATATGTATATTCTCTTTGTTTCATTATATTCAAATCGTAAATCATTCAAAATAATTTTGGATAACGCCCGACCAACTAGTCCGCTAAAAAAGATTGCTTTGCGGAAATGCGACAGATAGTTCAAAAATAAAGTCTGTGCCTTGACTAATGTTTAACCTGCCAATTGCATCTATTTTGAATGAGATTACTTGAAAGGCCGCCTGATGGACACATCTAATATTCTTGTAAATCTAGACCAAACATACATTGATAAATGATATCAAAGTTAATGATGCGTGTCTGGTAATATTTTAATTAATCTTGTCCTATTGTTTTATTTAATATTTTGATGAGTTTTTGCATGATTAATTCAATAGTTGCTTGAGGTTTTTTGATAAAATTTTTCATTTATAAATAATTTGTTTGTGTTTCAATTCCACAATAACAGCTTTTGAATTTTTTTTTTTTTTTTTTTTTTTTTTTTTTTCATTTCTGTAGCCATTTTACAGGAAGAGAATTAAAAGAGAAAGAAAAGGCCAGCTTTTTGTGTATTCTTTTCTCAAATAATTTTCATTAAATCTACTATATAAATATACACCACTATATATACATTCAATTATATAGAAACACTCCCAAATAAACTATGGCACAGGTAAGAAAATATATGTAAATCATTGTTATAATACACTTAATCACACAGATATTTTAGCAAACGCCACTACCTTTTTTTCGTCAGAAAAGAATCATATCAAGTTTGAATGTACCTCGTAGATATGAAGTTCCCGTCGCCATATTAAGAGCAACAAGTTTTGTTCCTGCCACGCTCAACGTTATTCACAACTTGAAAGAAGCTTGGAGTGTTCCTTTAAGAGATGCAGGTGGTCCATTGTTAATACAAACAACACAAGCAGAGTATTATGTAGCTGTTATTTGGGTATTTGTTAAATCAATTAATTTTAAAATATATGTATATATACATATATACTCATTTTGTTGTTATAGTGTATACTTGCAGGTTTTTGGAGTTGGATATTAACAACCAGTATGATGAAACGTTGGCTATATCATTACGAAATCAAGCATGCAATCATTCGATTATTAACACTGATCGTTGTAACATGGTGTATATCAGGCCTCATCACGTCGACAATTGACCCAACAGACCCTATTCGAATTCAAATGACCCTTTGCTTTATTTTACTATTGTTCAATTTTTTGAAGCTTACTTTTGCATCGAGTCCTAAATATAGTCAGAAAATCGAAGATGCTTTACCTACAACACGCTTTAATCTAAAAAGTACAGCAGTTCGCATATTATTATTGCCGTTGCTTGTTGTTATGGCTTTATCAGCATTTGTATTGACTGGACAAATCAACCGATTTCAATATTCATCCATTTTATTAATGAATCAAAAGCAATTTGATTTGGATAGCACTATTAGTCCTACTGCCAGTGGATTAACTGTACTTGTTTTGATTTTATCCTCATGGACATCGCAAGGTGCAGAGAAAAGACAATTATTAAGAGATACTTCATTACATTGGATGGGCAAGGAAAGTGATACAAATATCATTTATCGTTTTGTTGTTGGCCAACCACCATCTTCTCGTATCCAATCCTGGATGGGGCCAAAGCTTGTGGCAGAATCGGAGAAATATCATGATTTATTGGTGGTACCAGCTCCTGATCTACAGTCAGACAAGAGCAAGAAAGTTTATGAAGCTCTCAAATGGGCATACACTTCAGTACAGCATGATTATCTTATAAAGACAGACGACGATGTGTTTGTTCGTTGGGATGTTATTCGTAAAGAATTGGCTACAGCAGGCCCTCAAGATAATCATTGGCAAGGATTTGTTTATAGGTAGATCCGAATGGGATATTATAAAAAAAAAAAAGTTATACTGATATTTTAATAGAAATATGCCAGTTAATCATTTTAACCCTTCAAAGCATATGTTTATTGACTATGGAATGCCAGTACTACCAACATTTACCTTAGGAACATTATACACTCTATCAAGAAATATGGTAGAATTAATTGCACAAATAGACTATCCTCAAAGATTTATAGACGCAGATGATGTTAATCTGTCAATGTGGTTGTTTGGATTTGACGTTCAACCTGTACATGATAAACGGATCCAGGATAGTTTTGATGTATGTGAAGAATCAATGATCGCTAAACGAATCTCTTATGATAAACTCAAAACTACAGTAAACACAATGTATAACAACATTTTGCATAAAGAACCTCAATGTATTAGTCTGAATAAGCAAAAGAAATGCGCAACTTGTTATCCCTGTCATGGTAAATCTGATGATTGGCGATCCAAGAATATCGATTGTGATGTTAGTCGTGGTGCTTCTCTACTAAAGCAGCCCGAGTTTGTAAAGATTCCCGGTCCTATTGTCAAAGATCAACTTGAACCATCCATCATTGGCGAGAACGATCAATGGATCATCAAAAATATTTTATCTGCAAAGACATCAGTTTACACCGAAGATGAAGCCAATTGGCACCTCTTGTATTGGGTATGTTGGACAAGTGATCCTTCCACATTTACAGATCGTCATTGGCGGGCCCTCGAAATGGTTTGGATTCATGAGCCCAATGCTGTCATTATAATGATGTCCAATTCATTACCAGAAAACTTCTTTTACGATTACACCAGACGCGGATACAATATTCAGGTCGTTAATTTCAACAAAGAGAACCTTTTGAAATGGAATTGGTACTTTGGTCCAGGTACTCAGGATTGGCTTCAAGATTGGGACAAATGGGAAAAGGGTAAATTCTTTTACTGGCATTTGACTGACTACATTCGTTGTTTGTTATTGTATAACTATGGTGGTACATATATGGACATGGATGCTCTTTGGATTCGTATTCCCCCAGATCAGAATTTGGAATTTATTGGATCAGATTATTCAAGTGTACACTCTGATCTTGAATGGACATTAGATGATAAGGGCTTATATCTACCTCAAGGATTAATGAGATTCAAACGTGGTTGGAAGCTATTCCGTGAGATGGCAGAAGGTGCATTTTCAGCCTTTAATTATGATCCTGAATGTTTTAACTGTGGTGGTCCCAAGGCTATTACTTCTTACGTACGTCAACGCCGTGGTGTTTTAGAAAGTGCTGGATTAACTATTTTACCTCGCAAAGTATTATATCCTTTCAGCTACCTTGAAATTCACAAATTGTTACAACCAAATGCCTTGGCAGAACAAGAAGTGAAAAACAAGATTGAACCTTTTAGCTGGAATATCCATTTATTTGGCAAAATGACAAACCATTTACCTGTTCAACCCAACAGTGTCATTGATTATGTGTTTAAAAAATTTGATTTGGATTTACCTCATCGTGATACCAGCTCACACAAAATTATATCATCAACTCACTCAATGACTGTGCCAATGCAATTAGTGGGCCCTCGTGATTACATTTATAAGGCTATATCTGAACGTATGTTGGAGGATGACAAAGCCAAGCAAAACTTGCTTCGACTTCAACCTACACCTGGTAAATTCCAAGGAATTAATGTCATTTACGTGCGGGGCGGCCCTGATCGTATTCCCAAAGTGTCAATCGAATTAGATACTGCAATTGGACAGACAAGCATTAATAATGGTACTCATGAAAAGAAAATCACATTTGAATTACACGATGTATCTATGAAAGATGTGAATAATGCACTAAATTCGATTGAATACAATCCTCCTAAATTGATGCTCGCTAATGGTGGTCGAGATCGATTAAAGATTGATGTGACATATGACCATGGCGGACACATTGAAAAGGGACAGTTGCAAATTACATTGGTTGTCATGGAGCCTGAGGAGGAAGATGAAAAGTTAGAAGATGACAAGGAAGACGAAGCGCTCTTGTTGAACAAGAAAAAGAACAAGGACTAGAAAGAATATTATATCCATATTTTCAATTTTTTTTTAGAGCTATCATTTATTAATTAATTCATATATCTGTTAATATATAACTTGATTAATGAATGAAATTGACTTTAGTTGTATTTATTTTCTCTTTTTTTTTTTTATTTTATTTTTTTTACATAGAACAACGAATTGACATTAACAAAGATTGATAATACAATAACAATAATAAACAAAACGTACATTTTTATTCATTATATACATATTATACAAATTTATGAAAGCTTTGGTGGATTGAATATTTTATATTTTACAAAAAGATTCAAAAGCTGGTAAACTTTACTGCATTTTCTTTAAAAACTGGGTTCGACTTTTTTTTTTTTTTCTTTTCGTTTAATAACAAAATAAAAATATATGCATATGAACTTGAGATGTTCAACTTTAATCCAAAAGCAAGTTTTCAAAAATATATTGACTCTATCAGATGAAGTTATTTTTTTAATGCTAATGTTTCAGACTTTTATCAATCTTTCACTGCTAAAAATTTAAAACTTTAAGCCTTGATAGCTTAGTAAAGAATTAAGATATACCAACCCTTTCTAATAATAAAATTTACTTGTTTTAAAGTACTCTATAACATATTTAAGTATCAAAAAGTTTGAAGTTCTTCTTTTTTCGACCTTTTTGAATTATATTTCAAAATAATCTTTAGATTGAGCAGCAGTTATTTTTCAATTATGTTATAGATCTCATTGAACTCTGCCGTATCCAGTTTTTTTTTTTTTTTTTTTTTTTTTTTTTTCAAAATATTACTTTTTTATGGATATGTCCTCAGAAATGAGTACAAAAAAAGTGTCCTCCCATTTTTGTGGGTATTCATTCATTTCAAATTTTAAATTTCAAAAAAAAAATTTTTAACAAAAATCTTTGTCATTTCTCTACGAAAAATGTAATTAGAAAGTTCATCAAAAAATTAATAAATAGATAATTTTGCTGTGCATCGCCTCAATTATTTAGATTTGAAACATGCTTATAAAAAATGATGCGTATCCACAGAAACCATTCAAAAATTTAGTCGTATTTCACACAAAAATTTAATGTAAAGCATTTGTCTAAATTTTATTTAGATGACTGCAAAATCCAAAACTGTACAAAAACTGTTTAATACAGTACGCAATTTTGAGCAGTGATGCTTATAGTGATAGTATTTAAAATCATTTACCAATATGTATAGCATTGGATTATGAGTTATCTGCTAACATAGCACATATATATATATATATATATATAATTTTCCGTATTTCATATTGGAAATTGTATTGTGCATTTGATAAACAAATTGGATTTATCTGCACGGAATGGCTATTTACGAAATAGTCGGGTTTTCCATTTTGAAACGTATGATATCATATCTAATAACTAAAGAAATACTCGCTGATTAATTTTTTAGAGAATAAATTACACAAGCATGTTTCAAGAAGCTTGAGGTTGTTTGCAGCATGATTATACAGTACTTGATCAGTCCTAACAACTCATTATGTATTTTATGAACGAGATATTTTCAATTACAGAATTGATCAAATTTTCAATCTAATCAGTAGCAGCGCTCGAGATGAAATAGATCTACGGCTGTACCTTTTTTCTCATCAATTTTAAACTTCAAGGTCAATTTATGAATATATATTTTGAATAACGATTCCAATTTATTATCAACAAAAAAAGAAATTAAAAGGATGGTAATTTTACAGTATAATTTGATATGTTTGTTGTTATGTGAAAAAGCATGTGTGTTTGTATTTGTATTTGTATTCGTGAGAGAGTGTATATGTGTGTATATCGAGACAAGTAAAAGTATAATTAACAATAAATATATGGAAGAAAAAAAAAGGGGGGGGGAGGAGAAAAGAGAGAGAGAGAGATGCTTATTTAGTGGGTGTTGGTAAAGCACCAGCAATATTCAAGGCTTGTTCTAAATCCTCCAAAAGATCTTCAACATCTTCAATACCAACACATAAACGAATCAAATCTTCTGGAAGAGATCTTTCAGCACGAATGTGAGCGGGAATAGAAGCGTGAGACATTCTACAAGGCATACTAATCAATGAATTGACGCAACCAAATGAAACGCTGATACTCCACAATTTAGTACCCTCTACAATTCTCTCTGAAATTCCAGTATCACCTGTTTCGAAACTAAGAACAGCACCAGGACCAGAAGACATAGATTTGTGTAATTCATATTGAGGATGAGATGTAAGTCCAGGGAAATGTACCTTGAAACCTTGAGCTTCCAAATAATCAGCAATGCGAATACAACTTGCTTGTTGCTTATCCATACGAACAGCCAATGTTTTAACACCTCTTAATAAAAGCCATGAATCAAAAGGACTAAGACCACAACCAGTTGCATTAATCACATAATACAATTCATCACCAACAGAAGCATTCTTGGCACCAATGACACCAGCCATCAAATCATGATGACCAGACAAATATTTTGTACCAGAATGGTAAGAGATATCAGCACCTAATTCAAGAGGTCTTTGAAGATAAGGGGACATCATGGTATTGTCAACCACCACTAATGCGTTAGGACAACGTTCATGAACATATTTGGAGATGGTAGGAATATCTGTGATTTTGATGAGAGGATTTGTAGGTGATTCTAATAGCACTAAACGAGTTTTATCAGACAAGTAGGGTAAAATTGAATCTGATTTAGTTGTATCAATGTGATGAGTTTTTACGTTTTGAGATTTAGCCAAGAAACTCAAAAGACGATTGGTGCCACCATAAAGATCATCACCAGCGATAATCTCTTCTCCAGATCTTACTAAACGAGTGATAACATCCAATGCACCCATACCACTTGTTACAACCAATGCTCTTTCAGCTCCCATGATTTTAGCCAAATGATTTTCTATTGGATTAGTTAGTTTGAGTACTTTTTTTTTTTTTTTTTCTCATAAAGTAATAATGACTCACCAACATGAGTACGAGTGGGGTTTCCACTACGAGAATAATCGTATTCACCAGATGCAGTAGCACCCTTTTGCTTGAATGTAGCTGTTTGATAAATGGGTACAGAAGCGGCATTATGTGGGTCATCTGAATTATCTACAGTTACAACCTCAGTTGCAAAACGATATCTTCTTGGTGCATTAACGACGGAAGCAGCAGGTGAAGAAGGTAAAATATCTGTCATTTTTCAGTTTTTTTTTAATTTAATTGTGATAAAAAGGGAAGATGAAACTCTTTAGAAACTAAACGTTTCTTTTTTTTCTTTATATACAATTTTAAAAATTAAAAAAAAAAAAAAAAAAAAAAAAAAAGATGGAGAGATTTTGATGGAATATAAAGGGTTTTTAGAGGGGTTCTCGATGAGTTCGAACCAATCAAATTACTTATAGATGGTCAAATCAGTAGCATAATGAGGCGGGAATTAGGGTTTAATGATATTGTTTGATGTGTTGAATTGTATGGAATAGGTTTCGGAGTGGGTTAGTAGTGATATAGTTGCTACAATTAAATAGGTATATGTTCTTTTTTTTTTCTTTTTATGAAATAACATGGAATCCCAACCTTTTGGTTTTGGGCTCTAATTTCTCTTGAGGAATACTATCATTTGGGTTAACAATGGATGATGTAGAGGATTTCTGAAACGATTTATCGCTGCTTGTTGTGGTTGTAAATGTAATACATGATGTGGAGTGTCTTATTGTAGCAGATATTTCATCCAATTCTTTCAGTAATTCAGTTGTAAATTTCATTTCAAATATTTCCAATACATATTTACGTACAGGCGATCTAAAATGATAACTACCGAGCAATTGACACACAGAATAATACAAATCGACACGTTTAAATGAATCGGGATATACTTGTCTTAATCTAATAAAATATAATACTTTTAGTAAATGTATCGAGTTTTCATCTGGTTAAACTGTACTTTGCTAGGTTTTTTGAAGCTTCATTAGCTAAAATATGGTTACTCATATCACCAATATTCTTTAAAATATCTGCGCCGATAGAATCAGCAGTGGCAGATTTTGGTAATTGAGGTGGTGCAGATAATGCTGCTTTGTATTTCCAGTTCCGTATCTATTAAAGATGTGTTAATGTTACATAATATAGATTATTAGCTCGTTAAAAAAATGACATTACACTTAGGAATCTGGATAAATTTAAAGGTACACATAGACCTTCTGGTTCTCCATTAGAAGATACAACACTTTCCCAACCAATTTCTCCTAATAATTCAACACCTTGTTGTGTTTTAGCTATCAAACCAAGCACAAAATAACAGGTTCTTTTGCAAAGAATAACAGATTAATTTCACATAAAAAAAAAAACATAAAGTTTAACGCATACCCTTTCAGTGATAATATATCGCTACTTTCTGCCAATTCTACTATATCTTTAACAACATCTTCTTCTTCTAAAAATGGTAAACCATTTTTGGTTGCTCCAATGTTGCCTAATGCCCATAAAACTGCTTTTAATTGCCCAAGCGACGCTTCGACTTGATCATGATTTTCCAATGAAAAATTACGAACGTATTTGGCAAATAGTTTGAAATGTCCCTTTTCTCGTAACAAATTACATCCTTCTTCAGTTTTGGTTAGTTCGCCGTAGAAATGAGGAGGTGTAAGACCATCACCAGGTTGTCTACATGTTGACTAACTTTAGTTCTTTTTTTTTTCTTTCGTTATTCAATCATTTAAAATACATTACAGTGATTCAAAGTCATTTTCACTATCTACTCTTTCTTCAAATGGATTAATTGTCTTTTTTTCAGGTGTATTAATCAATGCTCTCGCCAGCGAAAGTTCTAATTGAGTAACATAATTTTGATTTCCTCTCTATATATATATAATATACATATATCAAAAATCATAAATAACCTAGTAAACCTTTAAAATCAAAAATCAAGTAAAATACCTCAAACCAATCGTCCATTTCTTTTTGAACATATCCCAAGGCATTTAAATATCGAAATCCTGTAGATGTTGACAAAAATCTTAATAATAATGGATTTCCAACTTCACCCAAATGCCCCAAACTAGGTCTACATTTAACCAACAGCTCCAAATTAGCTTGCTTTTCACAAGCTTCGTCCAATAAGTTAACTGCAGTTTGACATACATCCATATGCGTATCATACAACTGTGTAACAAGCAATCGAATAACCCAATCATTATATTCAGCTTCTGATTGTCGCATAATAACACCAATATGTTGTGTTGCAAATAACCGCATAGGATTATAACCAGATGTCATAATTTTAGACAACAATACTCGTGGATGACCATCTAATGTATAGTCTAGATTAGTAATCATGGCTACCTTAAGATCAGTACGATTCTTGAGCTCGGATATCTGATAAAAACAACTAAAGATCTTGAACTTTTCAAGTATGCGAACACCTTCTTTGTGCTTTGAAAAGGTGCCCAACAAAGCAAAATAACCACACGTCAACGTACTTTCCATACGTTCTTTTGAGAAAATCGGTTCAGTTTCTGGGTCTCCACCATTCATTAAAAGAGGATCAAGTTCGTTAAATGCAGATGCAATGTCACTGAGTAACTTATTTTCACTCAAATATCGCACACCATCAGAATTGGTGAGTAAAGTAGATAATAGAGTACATCCTGTTTTAACATAACGACTAATTGTTCCCTTTGTTGCATTCATATCTGAAAATTGATGCTTGAATGGACGATAAAATGCCAAAAGACGCTTGATAAACTTTTTGCCTCGCATAGCTTCTTCTAATCTTCTAGGATTCAATAATGGACCTTGAAGTAATTCTGTTACGCTATCCCAATTCCATTTGGTATAATCTTTGGTATTCAATACTTGTGTATCCATTAATAATTGTCGAAAATGAGTATCATCAATAGCATAGCCAATCTTTAATTTGACTTCATGCACTTTTTCTTGTGTTCGTACAGAAGGTGCATTAGATAAAAGTCGTTCGCCTCCCTTGTATGTGGCAAGAGTAGAGGATGCATTCGATGTCACGTAGCGTGTTCGTGCTCGAGTCAAACGATCAATGTGTGCTAATGCTGCTGTTGCATTATGTCTCACTTGTTCATCTTCAAAATTAGATGCCAATGTGAACAATTTAGGTAATGATTGTACTTGAATAGCCATTAAAATGGGCAAAAGTCGAGTTGAGAGTTGCAAAATTTCACCAATAAGTAAGGTTGCCTTTCTTGACATGTAAATATCATCAGATTTTACCATATCTATAAGAGCCATAAGAATATCAGATTCGATAAAGATGATAATGATTATACTGAGATGATGATCCAACATTTTTAATCGCTCCGCATTACTAGCTGTTGTTGCTCCTGGATTTAAACTGCATCGTGCATAAGCGTCAGGACTGATACCACCAGCAGTCATCAAATTTGACATGACAACTCCATTTAATACACTTGTTGGTCCAGGTCTTGTTGTTTTTGTTGATTCAGCAGTTGTAGCAGGTGCAATTTGAACTGTATGTTGCCTACCAGATAAAAAACTGTGATGATCTTTTGGTAATTTTACTCGAAATACATCAAAAAACATATCCAAGACGAGTTTCTATATTAACAGATTAATAGACAATTGCTAACTCGTGTAGTTAAAATGTACCTGCGTTTCTGGTACAGGCATCCTTAGTGCTTGTACAACTGATCTAGCAGCCCTCATATTGTTTGCACTCATATAAAATATACCAGCCCAATTTTTGATCAATGTTGTCACCATTTTAGCACTATTTTTTAATCGTTCTTCATAATTAGCTCCCTTATTAGATTCAGTAAATGGAGCAATGATGGTCTCCAACTCAACACCAGGCCGTAAATAACATCTTTTATCAGGTGTATCCAATACATATAAAACTGATTGAACTAATACTTCTGATATACCTTGTTGCCCATCTATCAATGCTTGAATTAAAACTCTTAAACCACCAGATCTCACAGTCAATGCAACATCCAGAATTGCTTTATAAAAGATGTTAATTTAAATAAAAATCATTTTACTCCTAAGGGTCTTACTTAATTCTGCTAATGTTTCTAAAGCAATATTTCTTAATCGACTATCTTGTTGCTCGGCAATAGCAACAACAGCTCTAACAATTCCTTGATTTATATGTTTAACACCTCCATATTCAATAAATGCTCTAATTAGTTTGACAGTTTGTTCCCTTTCTGGCTCATAACCTTCTGGATCACGGGCTAAAGCTCTGTTATATATGTGGATAAGCATGACGATAATGAAATTTTAATTTATGATATACCTCGCAGAAAATATATCTAATTGATGAACCATCATAATATCAACATCATCAGGCCCTTCTACTAATAATCTCAATGCACGTAAGCCCATAATTCTGATTTCTCTATGTGGACTAATGATACACTGTCTCAAGCTATAAAATCTTCAAATTAACAAATTGACCTTTCTTTTCTCCTTCCCCTCTTTCCCTCATCATAAATCTACTACTTGCCTCAATATCAACTTTTTTTTGGAATAATATGCTTCTATACCAGTCGTATTCTTTAAAATCCTTATCAAAACTTCGAGTTTTTCCAATTTCGAATCTTTTGTTGTATTTGGTTGTGATATATTATTGCTAATTGTCTTCCATTCATCAATTTCCAAATGTTGCATAATATGATCTAATCGTTTTCCTATAGGCCAAGCATCTAATTAACATGGTTAACACTGCTTTTAAATAATAATAAACATATATATATATATATATATATATATATTAGTTTGCTTTACCATCATCAGGGTAAGATACGTTTTCCATTGCTGCCTTTTGTTTGCCTTTTGATGTACCATTATTAGATCTTAATTTTGAGCGTGATTGTGCTAAAGTCGATGGAGTAATCGCATCTGAAAAGTAAGTTCCAGCATATTTATGAGATTTCAATAACTTAGCAACTTCGATTATATTGATTCCTGAATTTGCTATATTTATACCGATTAAAATAGGTAAATAATAATAATAATAACAAAAACAAAAAGACGTTTGTATCATTTACCAGCGTTGGTTCGTATATATTCAATACGTTTCTTTGTATTATCAATGGCTTTATTATACCCTTCTAGTTGTGCTTCCAATTCTTTTGTTCTCTTTTTATCTTTGAAATAAACTTCAAGCATATTCTCGACTCCTGTTTTCATTTTGGTCTCTTTATCGAATCTATTAAGTAACTCTTCTAGCTATTGTTTTGAGA
The DNA here is from genome assembly GCA_016758945.1 of Mucor plumbeus. Taxonomy (NCBI): domain Eukaryota; kingdom Fungi; phylum Mucoromycota; class Mucoromycetes; order Mucorales; family Mucoraceae; genus Mucor; species Mucor plumbeus. Next base: position 45,110 of record JAEPRC010000044.1, read on the forward strand.
AAATAGAAAGCGTGTTATCAATCATTACTATGCCCAAAAAATATTTTTACTTTACCTCTTCAATCATTGATTTATCATCATTTGGTTGTATTTGCGGTGTTAGTGTTGAAATGGGAAATGTTGGATTCATCGTTGCCATGGTAACAGTATTATGGGATGTATGAGTTGAAGCAGCAATTATTTCTGAATTAGATGATAGACTGTTGTTGTTGTTGTTATTATTGCTGTTGGTTGTATGTTCATTTGCATTGGAATGCTGTGAAGACGATAGTGTAGTTAAAGAAGGTGATGGACACATTTCATTTGTATAATTTTAGTAAATTATATATGTATATATATATCACTTAATAAGAAGAAAAGAAGAAGGATCAGGACAATTTTTCTTTCAAGGTCAATTAATATAATATATTCTTGTTACGACTAATCAAGACACAAAAATAAAAAAATACATGGTTTGAAACAACGATATGATATGAGTATGAAAAAAAAGACATATATTTCAGTATCACGTGTATGCATAAATCAGCAAATTATGGAGCATTTTTATAAGAGTAAATGCAAATCAAAAACTATGTACGTATTCCTCATATGCGAGGTACTTATTTTGTATAATTAGTTTTGTAATTGACGGTCAAGACTGTACAAAAATCTTTTAAAGGCGATAATATTAAGAAACAAAATGAGTCATGTTGAAAGAAAAAAAATGGAATAATTTATTGAATTGATTGATAGCTAGGACCTGATTTCTTACCACTAGCAGCTCTCTCTATTAATAGAGTATGAAAGATTAGCAGGCTAATATTTGTATGCGTTGAAAAAAACTTACTAGCTTTGAATTCAGCTACATCTTTGTTAATTTCAGTCATAACTTCCTTATAAAGTTGAGGTTTGTAACCCAAATAAAACAAAACCTCGAAAAAGACAAAATATGGTGCAGATACAAGTGCTACCATTTTTTTTTTTTTTTAGCCTCGAGGTTTTTAACAAATTATATTTTATAGTGTTACCTTGTACAAGATTGTCCAATAATTTTGGACTTCTCTTCTCTGCTAAACCGTGTCCCAAAAATTGGAAAATCCAGGAAATAATATGAATTGCCAAAGCAATTTTGTTGGCATTGGGATTAGTTTCTAAAAACTTGGTTGATGTGTAACTCATAGTTAGCAATATAGGAGAAGCAATACTCTAAAATGATAATTAGATTAATGTATATATATATATATAAACTATAATCTTACAGCTGCAATGGGGTCCAAAATAGCATAATAAGTTAAATAAAAGATGACAGTAAAAAAGGCTAAATTGGGACCAAATGGCTTTAGGAAAGCAAATATTGTGCCATCTACATTAAAGAAAGGTCCAGTATTTGAAGCAAATACTAGAGCTATACAAGGCAGGGAGAAGGGTTAATTGAGAATAAAGAACAAGTTTTTTTCTACTAAATTACCCGTCCAAAAAATAGTAGGCACAAATATCATATGAATAGCTACATTAACTTTATTATTATGATGCGATCCATACACAACGAGTTGCTTTTTCAAACTGAAAATATCTGCCGTCATTTTTTTTTTTTTTTTTTTTGATAATATAAGTTTGTTTTTCAAAAGAGAAGAGAAAAAAAAAAAAAAAAAAAAAAAAAGAAGAAAAACTGTTGCATTTTTTTTTCCGGCATAATTTGCCAGCAGGTCTCACAAAAGAAGGACAATAAACACCAAAATTGGGCAATTTACCATGACAAGAGGTTTCATGGATATAAATTAACATACAGTCGGTACGGTGGATTTTGTCAATTTACAAAAATGTAATTGGCGGTTACAAAAAAAGTAAATGCAGTTGTTGAAAAAAGTATTATTATTGTCGAAAAATAAAATATCATTCGTACGCCCTTGGTGGTTGGGCTGAATGGTTAAGGCGTGTGCTTCTCAGGCGCAAGGTCTCGTGTTTAAATCCTGGTGTCGACAAGTTTGTTTGATAATATTATGTAGTACTATATATCCCTTTTTAGTGTCATCGTCGCCAACCCACAACTTTCCGTATGACGTTTCTCCGCATGCCTGTTTGGCTCTGGGTGCAGCACTTTATCATCATATTACGACCTTGTTTATAGTAGGCCCACTTGTGGAAACCTCTCAACCTCTTGACCTTTGTTTACGTCGTGCTACATGAAGCGTTATTGTAGGAGTTGTTATGTATATTAAGTCTTTACATTAAATAATAATGAACAAAGTATATCCACTACGTTCTATATATAAAAAAAAAAAAAAATTCATTCGTTGGTTCCTGTCTAAGTATATTGTCGGTTAAGGCTAAGCCAAATTGGCGAAAATAAAAGACCAGTTGCCGATTCAATGATATTATCAACTGCAGTGAGGCAGTCTCTCTTTACTCCAGCCTTAACTTTTGACCAAAACAATTCAATTGGGATCAGAAAAGGCGAGTATCTGCGACTTTCGATTAGATCTTGAACAGCAAAAACCTTATATATAGCGGTATTATTCAAGATGAAATGACAGCCTGATATTTTATGCTCATCAAGTGTATCCATATCATTACTGATAAATTACAGGAAATGTTTGCTTCGCATGCCAACTCTCGCATTTACCTCTGTTATGTCAATTGCCCTATAGCCATCTCTCTTTCTCTGACAGATTTTAGACTACTTCATACCAATTTTTCTATCCCAGTAAATTTTAGCCAATCTTGACAGTCTTTTACCTCATTGTACTTCTCGATAATTCGAGGCGGGCTGCTTGTTTCAATAAGGTCAAAAGAAATGTTTATTTAAGCGAATACAAAACATTATGAGATAATCTCTCATAAGTTTTTTTGTTTTTAATCCTATAATCTGTATAAAAGTATATTCATACAGTGACAATATTCTTAATAATTTTTAAAAGCAATGGTTGGCTTAAGCAAGTGGATATAATCATGGTAAATGTAAGGTTTTGTTACATCTGCTTATTCAGCCAAACTTGAAACTATGGAAGTCTAGCGACGATGTGTTAAAATAATTACAATTAGTTATACGTTTCTTACCCTATATAAATTGAGCACTTTACCTTAAAACTTGTAAGATTTTCGATGGTTTCTTCGATAATAATATATAATTTAGGCGAGCTAGAAAGTTTTAATTTTTCAATTTTATACAATTGATAAGGGGGGGGGGTATTTTCAAAGTCAAAAACCATAACATGTAGTTCAATATTGAATCCGTTAAATACCACACCAAAAGTAACAAATTCTTTTGGATCCTTGCTCTTTATAACACGAACATGCAGTTGCCTTTGAAGTATTTTAGCTGTTTTGGCCCAATCTTCCTCTGCTAATTGAGAGGTGGTGCCTGGAGGTTTTATCTCACCACAACCAACTTCTTTGTCATTTGCGATCAAAACCAAGACAGTTTGAGTCCCTTTACAGGCATTATTAGTTGGCAAGATAGAAGATTTTTCCCTTCAATAATATTAAATATAGTTTTGTTAGCTTTGCCCTCTCACATAGTTTGTCAATGCTCAAAAGTGCTTACTAAACATTTGTTCGACAGCACACCATTCGCAGGGAAGAGATATCTAAACAAAAGAGACACATTATCTACTGTAAACCCAAATAAACAACAAAGGTGTGAGTTCCCATAACAGTGATTGGCGGACAATCCCAAATAACGAATTTGATTGATCAAGAAAGTGTTCGCCACAAATTTATATTATGCGTGTATTTCACTTGTATTTTCTTTTTTTTTTTTTTTTTTTTTTCACTTCAATGGACGGACTAGGTTTTGGTTGAATAAACTAAAGTGACAAGGCTGCCGTTAATGCTGTGGGACTTTTGAAAGGCATTGATGACGAGTCCGAACAATCTGCGCTGCTTGGTGTTGTTCCCAACAATGTGACAATAGTTCCTTCTTTGGAGGGGATGGCAGGCAAATTGGTATTGTCTTTTCCTTCTGGTTAAATGAATGGTTATGCATCTGAGTAGTTGTGAGATAAGCATGGTATCTTATAATATGTATAACATATTCTAACCCTTTTTCTTGCTTAGGTAAAAGGAAACAAGTCAATTGGTTATCACCCTACATTCAAATTGGCGTTTGCATGAAGCGTTCAACAAGGCGGTATTGCCTATTTGTATTAGTGCGACCAATGCTGTCTTATATCTTCTGGATAAGAATTTTGTTTTATTGCATCTTGTTCTTGGTTAGAACTCCATCTATTTTTTGTTTTATTCCCCATTACCAAGTTTATATTCCCTCTCATTAGTGTGTGTTCACTCCCTCTCACCGGTATGTATAGTTACCAAAATAAATAAAATCTGGAGCAATATACAGTATCATTTCAATATTACTATCTAACAGCAGCTCCTACTTGAAAAAGCATAAGCCTCTCTAAAATAACATAGCCATTTTCTACATTGACTTATGAAACTAAAATATAATTAGGAGAAACTTTGATTTTTTAACACGAAAATTAAAATTACAGTTTAAGAGTTTTCTCAAAATAATTTACCATGTAATCTTTAATATAATTTATATTATTAAGTAAGGCGTAAAGTTCTGTACAAGATCGTATTTTTTGTTTTATTATAAGATTAATTATAAAACTGTGAAAATAGTCGACAAAAAATTTGAAAATGCAAAATATCCCGAAAAAAAAAAATCAAAAAGCCAAAAATGATTTAAATGCGTTTAGCCATGAATGCTTAAAATTAAGAACTATCTCAATATTTTGTATTTGAAATATATCCTACAGCTTTGAGCCAGATGCTGAATTCTTCACCATCCATTGATGACACCATTGAACACTAGATTCAATCATCTCTGGACACCATTCATGGCCAACATTAGGCACTAGATAATACCTCCAATCATAATTTTCTTTACCAGTGTGGATTTGTCTCAAAGATTCTATCAATGAACTGTTGAATTCAGCTTTTACCAATACATCTTTTCCACCATTGATAATTAGAATATGTGTAGATTTAAGCCTTTGATCCAAATTAGTTACTGATTTGGTAACTGTATCGCAAAAAGGTTTTGGAAGGTATATTTCGGGGGACATGTTGGATTCTTTTAAACGAGATTCCATTAATGCCAAGAAATCTGCAATACCGACAATAGGAATAGCTACAGTGATACGTGGATCTGTAACAAAATTTAAGACCTGTATAATAGTTGCTGTTTACCACACATTACTTACCATTTGAAGCAGCTATAAATGTAGCATGGCCACCCATAGAAAAGCCCATACATCCCCAGGCTTGAACTAACGAATGAGGTTGAGGACCAAATAAATAATGCTCCAATACATCAATCAATTCTGTAACTGTTCTGGCTGTAGAATTGACCATACTCCACATATCCAATGCATGATTAGGGTTCTTGTGTTTTCCTTCGACCCAGCCAAAATTTGCTAACTTGTGAACAAGTCGACTACCATGATTAGGAGAGTCAAAAGTAATTACTAGAATATGAGCATTGCCTTGTTCTCTCTTTTCATTCAATTGACAAATAGCTTGAGCAATAGGTTCCATTTTCGATTGATTTTCTATAATTTATATATACATATATATATATGTATTATTTTATTTCTTAATACACATTTATTACATGACTAAAAAAAAAAAAAAAAAAACTCACGCAATCTTCCATGAAGAGCAAACATGACAGATACAGGGGTTCCTTTAGGAAGCTTATTGTATTCATCCAAGCCATAGACAGTAGTATTAAGTCCAATAACTGGAATTACTTGCTTTGATGTCATGATATGAAATTTTATAAAGTATTTGAAAGAAAAAGAGTTGTGTATTACATTTTGTGAGAAAGGCATAAGTCAGCATAAATTAAATAGTAAATACACACACCCGTTTGCTAAAAAAAAAAAAAAAAAAAAAAAAGCAAGTTCGGGTAAAAGAATTGTATTATATTTTTATTTTTGTAAAAGCTTTTTGATATCCTCTTCAATGGCTTGAGGTTCGATCAATGAAGAATAACGTTCAACAACATTACCTTGCTTATCAACAAGGAATTTCTATTGTTATTGATGAAATTAATTGAATGAACTCATATATTAAATCTTGTGATTTACCTCGAAATTCCACTTAACTCTGGTTAAACTAATCAAAAAAATAATAATAATAAAAAATTAGGTCTCTTGGAATTATGCATTATTATTTTGTATTTACCCCAAGATACCCGGTTTAGACTCTTTCAAGAATTTGTAAAGAGGAGCCTCGTTGGGACCATTTACATCGCTATTGTATAAGTACATAATAAGTGTCATAGCTTATTTACTTGCATATTATATATGTTGAGCTTACACTTTGGCAAGAAGAGGGAAACTAACATCATAAGTGAGCTTACAGAAGTTTTCAATCTCTAGAATTAAATATTAAATCATGTGAAGATACACAATTAAACAAATACGATATACCTTCAGGGTTACCAGGCTCTAAATACACACGAACAAGAAGATTTTATTAGCTGGTTTTTAGAAGCATAATTTATCAAAATGGTTTACCTTGACCCATAAATTGATTGCAGGGAGCACCAACAACTTCAAATCCTTGATCTTTATACTTTTTATAGATCTCTTCTAAACCTTTATATTGACGCGTGAAGCCGCATTTAGAAGCTACGTTGACGAAAAGTACTACCTATGTATGCAATGGATTTATTATTTAATTTTTTGTATATACATATATACATTAGTATCCAAAACTTACTTTTCCTTTGAGTGAGCTCAATTGCCAATCAGTATTTTTGAGAGTTTTAACAGATAAATTGTATAAACTTGACATAATTATTATATTTAGTTGAGAAAAAAGACAAGCATAAAACAAAGCGGGTGTGTAATTCAAAATTCATCAATAAAGAAAAATAGCATGACTGAAACAAGATGATTGTATCACTTTCACGTGCAATTGACGTCCACACTTATAAGAGTTTAGTCTAATGTATTATTTTAACGATGTATCTAAAGTTCATATAAACACAGATTCGAGTCAACCTTTTTAATTGAAAATTAGATAAGAGTATTCAAAAACAGCATTTTTTAGTAAATGATACGGTAGCAGCCAAACGTCAAATTGGTACATGAAATCACTTAATTTTCAGGAATAAAAGGCTTTTAAATGAGATAAAAAAAAAAAAAAAAAAAAAAAAAAAAAAAAAAAAAAAAAAAAAAAAAAACTATTACACTTAAAACGTGTATAAAAGTATATTTCAACAATTGATTAAAAAATTTATCACAAATTTCAATGCGTAAAAATCCCTTAATAGGTAACAACAATCTATAAAGAAAGATAGAAGCAAGGCTTAAATGTGACCGGAATAACTGCCAAATGAAAATAATGTTTTAACAAAAAATACATACACCTATCTTGTTTTCTTCTACAATCAACAGCATGTCTTCTTTAGCACTTGATCAGTTATTAAACAACAAAAAATCATCATCATTTATTTTTATAAATGATACAATTCGTTTATCAGCTTTGCCTATTTTAACAGATATTGGTAGACGCGCACTTGCCGATGACAAATCATTAGTTGTTCTTTTGACAGAAACATCTCCTAGAGCATGGCGAGAACGCTTTCCCGCCAATAAAAGAGAAAATATATTCATAATTGATTGTTATTCTGATCCACATGGCTGGGATGATGATATTAGTCAAGATAAAAATACAATTCAAGTCAAAAATATTAAGGATATGGAAAAACTGATCTTGTCACCTATATTAAAGAAAGTGATAGACACTCCCAATTGTACTATTCTTGTTGATTCAATTACTCCATTAGCAATGATATCTCAACATAGAGCTTATCAACTTGTAAAAGCACTAGAATCATTAACTACAGGTATATTTGAGTAACAAACACAAATTAAAAACTTGTGTTTAAATAATAACCCAAAATGTTTTGTAGATGCCATTCGTTTAGTTATTGGATATCATTCAGACATGAAACTAATCTCCAAGACTGGATTAACCTTACAAGACTCACTCAACCGACTTGCATCTGTGATTATTAAATTGGAAGCATTAAAGGAACGTACAACATTTGAGACCCAAGCTGCATTAACTGGCTTTGTACCTCAAGACACATTTTCATATTTGACCATCACATCCAATTGTTTAACAAAGGGAGGAATTGCACATATTGAATGGAGAAAGAAGAGTGGCAAAGTACAATATGAATCCAATGGTTTTATAATGCTTGAGGAAAATGATGCGTTATTACATGTTGTTGCTGCAAATCAATTGACTTTAGAGAAAGAACAAGAACCTGAGCCTGTAGAGGCCATGGATGTAGATAAAAAATCAGATCCTACTGCTAATTTGTCCTTTAATTTGTCCTTGACTGACGAACAACGTAAAACCAAGGAAAATCTCGTTTTACCATTCATGAAGGCTCAACAATTGGAGGTTTCAGTAGAGGAAGAAAAGAAGAATGGTGGTTTGATTTATTATGATCCTGATGCTGCCGATGATTTTGATGATGAGGATCCGGATGATGATTTAGATATCTAGACTATATACTAAATTTTATTGCGAAATAAATAAGGGGGGGGTTATTATTGATTTACAGATTAGTCCCACGCTGTGATATCACTTTTAGAAGTCTTTTAAGTATGTAAGCATTTAATGTCAGCCAATTTCTTGAAGATATATTAAATTTGGACAACCTTTCCTATACAAAAGTATTTTTTTTTTTGAAGACAATACGGTATAAACAACCAAATAGAACTCCCTAAAATAGAAGTTATCATGTCTGAAACGTGAGATTCTATCCAATTAATAACAGCCATTGAGCTTGAACAGGATGGGTTTAGCCACGAAATGCCATCTTCCTTTTGCAAATACTAGACGCAAAATGTCAAAAAAAGACATAAGCCAGATGGTTAATTGCATATAAAGCTTGCTTACCACATGAAAGTTTGTGAAATCAGCAAGTTTGGCTTAAATCAGTACTTTAATGGTTCATTTCTTTAGTTTACGGACATTTTTTAACGCTCAAAAGCATACCAAACGATTGCTCTCATTTAGTAAATTCATTCTGACGCATTTTTACAATCTTTTTTTTCATGCTGATTTCAACTTGATTTTTTGCCTTACCATACCTCGTCCAAAATCTCAATTTTGACAAAATTCAATTTTTCAATCGAAAAACAAGATTTTTTACTAAGATAATAGTCGAGAACATACAACCGGAACAACTCCATCTTTGTGCTGAAAGTGTTTGTTTTGCGTCTGGAGACCAAATTTTTTGATTTTTCTGCAAAAAACTAAAATCACCCTTTAATTCAAATATCTTAGCATTTTGTGAATAAAAAATGCAAAAATAAAATTTCATCAAATGAAGCAATTTAAATTACATTTACTTTGTTATTATTATACTAAGGGCTAATTATAAACTTTGGGTTGGAAAAATTCTTTAAGTGTAATTTTTTTTTCCTAAAATGTCAAATTGGACGAAAAATTTAGCAAACCACATTATACAGTATTAATATTTTTTGTTTTTTAAAACCCGATATATATGTATATTTATATATTTATATATACTGCTTTACAATGTTTAACAGTGATTTTCCCCTTCGAAATGGAGAAAAGAATAAACGTTCTTATAGCAAAATCATTTTGGCAAAATGTGCATGAGCATACAAATATAAGAAGATCCTGTGCTCCCATTGTCATGAGTTTTAAACGGGTAATTAATTACAAGGAGATTTTATCTTGTTCCGTGCTACATGTAATTCCTTTGTCTCGGAGCAAGTTTAGTGATTTGGTATATTTATGATATACTTATTCCCTGTTTCTATTTTCTTTGTTTCCTTTTCGTGCTAGTCAAGATAGAATTAATCATTACTTTATCACTTGGTATTGATTATATAATTTGGTACAGATTTTTATTTAATTGGGTTTACAGGTAAATTTAAAAATAGAGAATATTTTACCATGTAGGATGTAGATAATTGATCTCATCTATATTTCTTTAGAAATGACTGACATCCACTCATAATGGCTAAAAACATTTCAGATTGCGCGACTATTAGCATTTTTTCCACGAATTTGACGAATCAGATGAATTATAGTTGAGTAAATATACACAAATGTGTGGAAAAATAGAGTTCCTTTGTATCACACAACACTACATAAATCCAGAAGAATTATTCTTCTCGATTATTAATATAATCGTTCAAATCTTTTATTTTTTACTCTCTCTCTCTCTCTTACTCTCTTGTACAAACATTGTATAAAAACTGAAAAGAAAGACTAAATTTCTTTCTTTTCTTATTATTTCTTACAGCAAATCACTCTTTCAATCCAAATCAAATTAAAAAAGACATGGCATATGTTGAAGAAAACTTAATCAAGAGTCAATCAACTTCTTTTAATAAGAAAGAAGATCAACTAAATGAAAAAAAATTGGAATCTTGTTCCATCATTGAAGCTGAAGAAATTAATGATGTTGAAGAAGTCAGTATTTCTGCAAGCTCTGAATTAACAGCTAAAACAGGTAATAACAATAAATGTACAAAAATATTTATGTCAATTGGTGTATTGATTTAGTTATATGTATTAGATACCTTGAACCCTTCTGAAAAGGATGTAGAAAAGGCTTCTGCCCATTTACCACCTGTAACAGATGAAGAAGGTCCTGATGGTGGATATGGCTGGCTTGTTGTTCTTGGTGCTTTTTCCGTACAGATCACAAGTTTTGGTGTTGTTTCTAGTTGGTAAATATAATATCATATATATATTATTGTTGATTATTAATCCACTAATAACCTGTCAAATTTTTCTGTAAATTAGGGGTAAAAAAAAAAAAATAATAAGCATGTATACTTTATGCATACAAATGATGGACTAATATACTATATCTATAACCAGGTGTAATGCAAGATTATTTTCACCAAAATATGTTTTCTGATAATCCCAAAGCATTGGTAGATCTTAGTTTTGTGGGTACTTTAGCTTTGGTCTTCATCAATGGTTCAAGCCCTATTGTGCAATTTTTTGTTGCTAGATATGGACTTCGCCCTGTAATGATTGTGGGTACTTTATTTATTACTATTGCATTGGAAATGGCTGGATTTGCTACTGAGGTAATTACTATAACTTATAAAATAGCTTTAGCCTTGATCTGTTAAAAAAAAATATGTCACATCAACATCTCATGTACACAAATACTTACATAAATATATATATATATATACATATAACTGTAGATTTGGCATTTATACCTTACTCAAGGCATACTATTTGGTATGGGAGCATCTTGCTTATATGGTACAGTGATGGCAGTAACCCCACAATGGTTCACAAAGAACAGAGGCGTTGCATTAGGGATTGTAGCAGGTGGATCTGGTATTGGAGGTCTTGTGGTTCCCTTTATTGTCACCCCTCTTAATAGAAACTTGGGATCTGCATGGACTTATCGTATATTGGGATTTATTTGTTTGTTTTGCGATATTATAGCATGCATTTTTGTAAAGGAAAGAATTGTTCGCAAAAAGGAAAAGAAGAGCTTTTCTCAAATTATTAATTTTGGTGTCCTTAAAAATACAGATTTTCTTATATTCAGTATTGCGTCTGATATTGGATTATTTGGTTATTTTGTGCCCTTTTTCTTTTTGCCTTGTAAGTTGAATTTGATCTAATCTTGGGTTTGATTTATTAAAACTCTTATTGCCTATATTTTAGCCTATGCCACTGAATTGGGCATGTCTGATTCTCAGGGATCTTCAATGATTGCAGTTTGTTCGGCTATGAATTTTATTGGACGTTTGGCAGCAGGGTAAAAAAAAATTTATAAATTTGCAAGGGGAAGTGTTTATTAATCGCAAGTATTATAGTGCTTTAGCTGATCGCGTTGGACGTCTTAATTCAAACATTATATTCACTTTACTTACCGCCATCAGTTGTTTACTTATCTGGACATTTGCTTTTGATTATGCATCTTTGATGGGTTTTAGTGCTGTATTTGGTTTTGGTTGTGGTTCTTATTTTGCTTTAATGTCACCTATTGCCGCAAGTTTGCTCGGCATGGAATTATTTCCCTCCGGTTTATCTTTACTGCTCTTTTTGAACATGATTCCAGTCTTTGGATCTAACATTGCAAGTGCTATTGAAGCAGGCGTGAGTTCCGCTCCTTACTTTTCTTACAAGATGTTTGCTGGTGTTGCTTGGTTGGTTGGTGCATTGCTTTTAATCTTTTTGAAATTTAAAATCAACAGAAATCCTTTTGTGAAAATCTAAATATAATGTACCGCCCTTTTATAAGCTGATAGAGCACACTTTTTATTGTTGTCTTGAAGTTTATTTAAAATAAAATACATTTACGTATAATAATAACACAAAGACTCCTAGCAAAATATAAATGTTTATGCAAAGCTGTTTTGTTAATTTTTTCTTTCACTATTGCTCTTAATCCCTATAGAATTTGTCAAGTTACTGAATACGGCTGTGCATTTATTTATTTCCTACTTTCATCGCCAATTCTCTCTTCTTGAACTTCAAATTCTGCGCAAGAGGAATATGTGTCTTTATATTAATATAAATTTCAAACACATTCCTAAATAAATAAAGAATATCAACTCTTTATTAGCTATAGATTTTTATGCACAATATTATGTAGTCTATATCAATGCTTTTGCTACTATATATCATTGTAACAAGACAATTCAATGCAAATATAAGCTAGGTGTGTCGATCATTGAAATAAAAGTGCGGCTGTCTAATTTATCGCCTAATTTGGCATTTTAGGAAAGAAAAATTTACATTTAAGGAAAGTTTCAAATTAAGCTTTAATGCTTCAGTAACAAAGCGTCTTCACATAATTCCATTTTATTTTTTGCACATTTTGTTACAAAATTTTCAAATATTTGCGATAGAGTAATATTTCGACTTTTTTCAAAAACTTCAAAAGCTTTAGTTTTAGGATCCAAAATAAACACTGCCATTGCAAAGATAACGTTATTTCAGTCTTGTAATTTCGACTATTACTTTAGTAAAAAAAAAAATCTCGTTTTTCGACTGAAAAATTGAGTTTTGTCAAAATTGAGATTTTGGACAAGGTATGGTTAGGCAAAAGTAGAGTTGAAATCAATAACAGAAGAAAATTGCAAAAAAGGCTTCAGAGTAAATCTGCTAAACGGCAGTATTTGCTTGGTATGCTTTTAAGCAATATAAATAGCCGTAAGATAATAAAATTTAGTATTTAAAGTACTGATTTGAGCCTATTTCGTTAATTTTTTTTTTTTGAAATTAATACACATTTTGGTTAGTTTTAGAAATTTAATTTTATATATTATGTACCATCACTTGAGAAGAATCCAAAACAGACGCTGATGTAGACCGATAAAAATCAGTTTATATTCTTTAGACATTTCTGTAGTTGTCACGGAAGATCTCTTCCATTTTATCGTCGGCTGCTCCTTCAAATATGAGTACTGGACTTCAATGATTAATTTACTATCATTTCAGAATCTCTTTCCTTCGGACTTGTCCATCTGGACAGCTCTTACAAGTTTTTGCTCTCTTGAAATGATTGAATTAGAAGAAGATGTTTTGGCGGTTCTTGGTGCTGCGTTCACAACGCTTTGGAAATGTCGCTGGCGAAGTGTCATAGATACTGAACTTTGAATATCACCCTTTGTTTTTGGCATGGTCCGTCAGAATCGTGGTTTACTTTTTTTCTCTCTTTTTCCTTCAGCAGGTGCTCAAATTGCTAGTAACTTGACCTTGTTTGAAACATATACTTAATCCCCCCCTTAGAAGCTAATAAAAATGCACTTTAATACAAAAAAAAAAAATACAATTGAGAGTGCTGGGATGTGTTAAAATATCAAGAATAACATTATTGTACAAACTAAAACAGAATGGGACTGGAAGAAATAAATGCAAATCTGTTTATGGTAGAGAGGTTATCCAACTTACTAAAAAAAAGAAAAAGTATCAAGACTTAGCATCATTGACTTCCAATTCTTCAGCAAACTTGATCATACTTTCTCCTAATATTATGTCAAGACCAGCAATATGAACGGCATCTTTTGGTACGATCTATGATAGTAAGTATATAGCTAGTATACGCCGATACAGCTATTGAAACCTATAAATATCTTTCTCTTTTTGGAAAGAACGCCACCACTGCTACCAGCATTATTTAAAAGCAGTTATAAATAAAAACAACAATAAATAAGAAACATGTCAACTTCTATTAATTGCAGTATTTGATGTATCTCTTCTGTTTCTCACTCTTTGAAGTTGTACTTTAGATGCTAGAATAATTTGTGCGCCTTCGCATTCTGACAGGGTATTGAAATATTCTTGTGGTATTGTAATGTTCGAAAAATGATTAAATGAAAAATGAACAATATCTTTTTTCAAGGAAATGGTCAAATAAATCAATCATATAGACATCAAAATTATATTGGCCCACGCTTTCCATGAGCAGTGAACTATTTGAAACCTGAATTTCATTTAATTACAACTTAAAACAATAAATGATCTCGACTTCGAACTTATAAAAAAAAGAAGACATTGGGAGAGCGTGGGTCTCGTACTATTTCAAACGATACACAATTTCCGTCTTTCGAATAAATCCATATTACTAGTCATTATAACACCCTTCCCTCCATTTTAAAAGATTTTTTTTTTTTTTTTGATACAAGTTTCCTTTAGAACCTTGGAAACACAAAGGCTATTTACCGTTTCAGTAAAAGCAATTTCCTAAAGTTCAATTGCATATTACTACTTCAAGTTGATCCATATTTGGTATATACCCCCCAATTTAGATGCAGACAATTCCCCCTTCATCTTTAATATTATTATTATTAGCGTTTTATTTCATTTTTTATTATCCCACACACTGATATTTTCATAGAAAGTATGCCAGAATTATTATCAACAGTAGTCATTGAACCCACTGCAGTTCACACAGCAACTGTCATATGGCTGCATGGTTTAGGGGATTCAGGTATAGGCTGGCTTTTTTTAACAGAAGAATTAGGACCTAGATATCCTTACATTAAATGGATATTGCCAAATGCGTAAGTTTCTATTTGATTTCTGATAATAACAATTATGCAATACATCCTAATCTATTTGATTGAATATCTTAAGATAGGCCTTTAAAGGCGATTACATCTTTTGGAGAAGGCGCTCTAGTTAATGCATGGTTTAATATTAATAGTTTTGAAAAAAAGGCTCATCTAGAAAAGATCGACGACGAGGGTATGCTTGAATCTGTAGGATTAGGTACGTTTTAAGGCATGCAGGTACGAAAAAAAAAATTCTAATTCATTTTTTAAAGTTGATCAATTGATTCAAAATGAAATAAATCATGGTATACCAAGCCAGCGTATACTTTTAGGTGGTTTCAGTCAAGGTGAGTGAATAGACTTTTTACTCTCTTTTGCTATACTTGCTTACATGATTTTTTTCAAGGTTGTGTTATTTCGCTTTTAACTGCAGTTTCAACATCCCATCATTTAGCTGGTGTGGTGGCCTGTAGTGGATGGCTTGCCCTGGGTGAAAGACTCGATACAGTATGTTTTTTAAGGGTAAATTAATCCCATCATAAATACTAACATTTATAAAAAGTTCGGTTCTGAGATGAATAAACAAATTCCTATATTAATGTGTCATGGTGAAGAAGATACTGTTGTTGCATTTCGTTTTGGCAAAGCCACTGCTAAGTATTTGGCCAAAAAAGGGTACTCGATTCAATTCAACAATTACCCTGAGCTCGCGCATGCTGCTGAACCCAAAGAAATAGAAGATATTAGTGAGTTTATAGCAAAACGCTTACTTGTGATTAGTAAACTTTAAATAAAGCTCTGATTGTGTAATGTTACATTTTATATATGACAATAAATTTGCTAAATGGCTGATAGGAATGATGAACAATTTTTATCAATATGAAAAGCACTGTTGTTAATAGCATTCTTGGATGAAAATAAAATAAAAAAATGATCGTCAAATTACTTCTCGCTTTTGGACCTAAAATCATGTTTATTGAATGCAATTGCAGTTACATACATAGCATAAAAATTGTTGAAGATTGTTGTTTGTTTTAGGTTGAATTTTTTTTTTTAGAGTTTTTCTCTTTCTTTTCCTTCTTTTCCGCTAATATAAAATAGAAAATGGAGTCATTATACATCTAATATCTCTTCTTTTGGTCTATTCGATCTTTTTATCATTATCACTATTTTTACAGTATAAATGACGGTATATTCACTACTAGAAGAACAATCAGTTCAAGAGAAACCATCATATAAAGCATGGTACGTCGTTGGCCTCAGCTTAACTGCGGTGGCAATAGCAGGCTATTCTATGATCACTTACCAACATATTGGGAGTGATCAAAATTTTATTCCAAAAGCAAACACTGCAATTCCAGTTAGATCAATCAATTTCACAGTACCTACACAAGAGCAATTATATTTCGTTGATTTGGATAAATACGTTATTGAAGATCATATAATTCAAGCGTTTCAAAAAAATACAGCTGATTCTATCAAGCAGATTACAATTGATAAGCTGATGCAGTTATACTACAAAAATCAAACAATTGTACCTTGGTCTGATCGATGGTTGAGTAGCAACAACTCAACAGAAAAAACCACCTTTTCCTGCGACAATCAACCATTACCATATCCAATTGTTCGTCATTTAGCAACAGAATACTTTCCGTTGAAAAACGCAGATAGTTTTTATGATGACGATGATGATGGTGATGATAAAAGTACGTCTTTCAATTACGATTCACCAACCCTAATTTTACCATTTGCAAAACAACCGAAATTGGTTCAAGGACAAGAACTTTGTATTAGAATTGTAGTGCCATTCAAAGATGTTGGTAAAGATGATATTCATCGCTTATTATATAGGCCATATCCTCAGAATAATGCTCAGCTCACTAGTCCATGGTGGGATACAATGATGACCTCCTTGACAGATATTCATACCAATGCTAGTATTCCGATCCATATGCAACCTTGGAGAGAGCATAATAATTTGCGCCAACGTGCTCGACAGCTAAATAATGTAAATAATCAAATTCCTGAATGGACTAGACTAAGAGAAGATGAATTATATGAAAGAGAACGTACTCATGTTTATGAAGCACAAATTATTTTACCTCAAGAAGGTTCTTGGGAATTATCCAGTATTTTGGAATTTGTTGAAGCACGTTACAATTTCGAATATGGGCCTGTCTCACCTTATAGACCAATCCAAATACCTGTGTTCCCTACTGGTCTTCAATATATAAATATATCTTCTAATTCGCAAAAACAGAGCTCCATAATCTCTAAAACTGACCAAGATTCTTTAAAGGAACACCTTGCACTACCACTTTGTAAAGGTTTTAATAACCCTGGAAGATGGCTGCCTTTTCCTAAAAATAACTCGCTTCAAGATGCATTAGTGAGTTCGCAACTTGCTGGTCTAACTAGAGATGGGAAATACTGGGCCCCGTATTCTTGCCGATTCCGCCATCTCTCTTATGAACAATTTAATCGTTGTGCCTCTAAGAAATATGCTCGTGGTATGAATTTATATGGTGATTCCAATATTCGTAGATCTATCAAAAAGTTCTTGAGTCATGGACAATGGTGCAAGGGTTGGGAGAATCATATTACTCAGCCATTATTACCAGATGATCAGAAGCCAGTTATTGATTCCACCTATTTAGTACGTCGCGATGAACCTGCTTCTTCTCCAGCAGTAGTAGACAATGGTGATTACAATTCACCCAAAGAATATAGATATACTGAAGAATCGCAAACTCGTAATTGTTACTGTGAAGATTTCAGCGAACCCCATTGGAATAAAACATGGTTTGATCCCATGGCAAGAAGATTTGAACTGATATACAGTAACGATGCAACAGAATCAAAGGCACTTGGAATAACCGAATGGGATGATAAACCTGTTAATGGATCCTCGCCAAAGCTCGGAAATGATAGATTCCCCGTTAGCTCTTACAAATGGGATGGTCTTACTTACCTCAATATACCTGGATGGGATACAGCTGTTCCCTCAAGTCCTCGAGAAGTTGATGTGGCAATTTTCTCACTTGGTAATTGGGATGCTGCATTTGCTGAATTAGAGCCATTCTTAAAAGATGTCGATCGTCTTATCAGGCAAATCAAGGAGTTTTATGACCTCAGCAAAACAAAGATTATCTACAGAACAGCACAATATTACTGCTGCAGAATTGATGTTTCAGGGCGCACTCGTCAAGTGAGCGGTCCTAGATTGGATTCTTTTGAACAAGAAGTACGCAATAGATTTGTAAACGAATTAAAAGCTGAAATTTGGGATACTTATACATTAGGAGAAAGTAAAACTTGGGATGAAAAAACAATTGGTATCACTTGTCCTTCAAATCATGTACCAGCAGATCAAGTAGAAATTGAAAATCAAATTTTAATGAATGGCCTTTGTAATTTTTAAAGGTTTATAACTTTTATTTTTTGAAAATAAAATTACAATTTACTATAATACATTTTTAATTTTTATGCTTTTTTTTTTTCCTTCTTTTTTTTTTTTTTTTTCTTTTTTGTACTTATTGACCATGTACAATAGGCTCTCCATTTTCTGTTAAAGCATGATTACCGATATCAATAGTTTTGTTATCAGATTTACGAACAACTGTGAATTCCAAAGTGGTCCATTTTTGTCCTCCTCGCTTTGAGGTGAAATGAACTCGGGCAACTTCGCCTAATAATATACAGAAATAATCAATAAATCAACTCAATTTTATTCAATATTAAAAAAAAGCTTACCAGTTGATCCCTTAACATCAAAAGCAATATCAATTTTACCCTTTAAATGGTTAACAGTACCACTAATCCAAGGCCATGAGTCTGCATAATCAACATGATCACCAACAAGTGCAATAACGCGAGGATCATAACGCACCATAAAGAGGGTACCATGAACTACACTACTCGATAAACGTTGATGATTCAAAGCAGCTCCAAGCCCAACGACCCAAACAACCGCTCCAACACCAACACCAGTCCACAACCAACGCTTTCTAGATGGTGGTGGAGGTTTAGGTAATTCACGTTCTACAACAACAGTTTTAGATGCAAATTGACGACGAGTTGTTGAAGATAAAAGTGTGCGAGTAATTGGACGTGCCAATAACAATCTAGATGATAAAAATGACATTTTGGCAATGGTCTTTTGTTGATTAAAAAAAGGTTGTGTGGCCCCATGAAAGCTTTGACTTTAATGGCACAATTATACAGTGGGATTCATCGTCACATTTGGACCCCAGTGAGTTAGCATTGGAAGCCTATGTTGTATGCACTGCTACATAAATCTAGAAAATAACACTTGCTGAACAGAATAGAATTACATTATCACACATGTGTGCATGGAGTATGTACATTAACTAATGTATCTCATTATATACTTTAAAGTTATTAAATAGTTTAGTACCTGTTGAAAAAAGGCTGCGTTTATATCATACTTTGCGCTTTGGGTAAATTTTTGTGCTTGTTAAATTCCCTGAGAAAGCAAACGAAAATGAAATATGTAGTCTCTTACTAAAATTTGCAATTATTCGCTATCAAAGCAAGTTGAGGTGTTTTATATCAGTTTAAGGGGTAACATGCCCAATTTCCACAGCCAATGACCAGACAAAAAGCTCGCAAAATAAACTTCAGGTCCGTGAAAGTTACAATCTCAGAACGTGAAATACATTTTGAATACTTTTTCTTTGTAGGTACCCACGTGGAAAAATTTGGATTTTCAAAAAATTAGTTTTCAAAGTTTCCTACAGTATCTTCAAAATCAGAGTGTATCCCCCCCCCCATCTTTTCATCAACCAACCCTGTGATGAGCACATATTGGGATATAATAGCTAAGCCTTAGACGCTGCAAAATATGGATGAATTGGTTGCATTACGCTATCTGTTCCTGAAATTATTTTATATCTTACAAAAGGCTCAAATTATATAAAATTTGGTATTTTTTTTTTCCAAAAAACTGGATTTGGCTTTTCATCGTTGCTGAATTTTTCTCCTACTTAATTAATAATAAAATAAAAAAATACTCACATGCACTTGAGGTGCTCGAATTTAATCCAAAAACGCGTTTCCAGAAATATCATATATCTAGCAAATGAAATAATTTTTTTGGTGCTAATGTTTCAAATTTTTACAAATATTTTGTTGCTAAAAGTTTGAATCTTTGAGCTTCACTACCTCAGCAAAATATTAAGCTATACTAACAATTTCTAGTAATGAAACTTACTATTTTTAAAGAGATTTACAACATTTGAGCATGAAGAAATTTTAGGCCTGCAGTAAAATGAGAAAAGCTTTAAAAAAAAGATACAGTTTAAATCCTTCTTTATTGAAAAATGGATAGTGTGCAATAAGTCTATATTTCTACTCTATTTATATTATTTGTAATTTCATTATGCCTGGCAGTTTTACTGTAACTGTCAGTGATTTATCTAAATTAGGAATCACGGGATTACCAATTTAGAGTATTTGTTAGACCATAATGTTTATCAGATCATGCTACATTCCATGCGTCTATTCATGCTTTTTATTGAATCACAAAAGTATGATTCTATTTTACTCATGCGATATCCATATGTTTATCCTTTTGATAAATATATTAGTTTGTCCGTGATTTTAAGGTTTATATTGAGCTTCTTGATTTACATAATCAAGGCGCCTTTTTAATGTTTGTTTTCGACATATTTTTTTAATGATCCACATAGAACAATCCTTACCTTGGTCTATGTGTTTTTCAGGTTTATTTTATGATTCTACTCGTTATTATATAATTCAGTTTATTATTTTATTGTATGTTACGTTACTCATACTTTTCATATTTTATGATTAAATTTATGTCATCTTTATTTGAATATTAGAACATAGTGTTATTTGAGATGACATTTGATTTCTTATGTGTGGAAATAGTATCTTAGTTCAGCACAAGGCCCTTCTTTTTATATTTCTGTAGTATACCATAAAATATTTGCTAAATGTTGACCAAAACACTTTTTACAATTATACTATAGACTTAATCGATATAAGTTTAATGCAATTACAGTCGGGACTAGCATTGTTTTCGAGTCGGGTTTTACCAGCCAAACTTACTAGCACAAACTCGACTCGACAACATCCCTAGTTAAGACTCGTTATACTGGACTGGTGGGGATAAAAAAACGTGTCTAGTATACAAAATATTCAAGAGTCATCAATCTTTCCCACAGAGAGACGTTTATAGTTTCTTTAAATTGACAGATTATGATGTTGTGAGATATTTTGTTATACTTCAAAAATCTCATAATTTTTTTTTCTTTAAAAAAATTAACTAAAAAAAGCATAACCAAGTTTTTTGGCAACTTAGTCATAGGGATAAAAGCAAATATTAAGATTAGTTTCTTAATTTGCAACTTTTGATTAATTTTTAAAAAAAAGATTGATTTATAATGTTTGTAATATCTCTTGTATTTAGGGAGCTTTCTCACATGCTTAATGATTTATGCGTAGATAAATTACCGTGTTAGTAATTTGCTATAGTAACATTTAATAATTACTATAAATATTAAGTATATTCAAGGGCTCTTTTTGAATTTTTTTTTTACTGTTAAACTATTTTCAATAAACCTAAAAGATAAGATGTCAAAAGAATTTGTATGAATAATCTTGCCAAACTATTACACTTTTATCAGTAATAGTTAATAGATCCATTAAATGTATTTATGCACACTCATTATAGCTATCATGTATATTGACATAACAAAAAAGTTGTAATTTTTTTCCATATTGCTTTTTGTAGTTTTCAATTGTCAGCGTCATATATATTGTAATGGGGCAAGAGTAAAGGTAGGTAAATCAAGAGATTGACATATTTTGTCTGAAGTGGAAATGCTTGTAAACTAGTGTTAATATTGTTTATATATTATATAATAACGATGCAGTGGAATTACATACTAAAAGGTTTGATAATCATAAAATAACTCAATTTACAAGTATCACTCACATATTTCTTGCCACTTGAAATATAAAAGTGTAGTAATAATAAACAGATACTCAAATTGAAAATAGTAACAAACGCATTCGAAAAATACAAAATACTTTTAAACCAACAGATGTCGCATGAATAATAGCACTCTTAATTACACAAATGACATATATACCAAGAGGCACTTTGCCCAATTCAATAAATAAAAGCAATAAAAATATTAGCTTTGATCAACTACTCCCTTGTGTCATAGCTGCACTACCAATATAAATAAGAGTTCAAGTATATAAAATTACCCCTTAAAATTAAGGCTACCTAAATATATATGACTATAGTCAATAGTTCCCGAAAGGCCCATATTGCCACACTTGACACACAACCCTTTATGGTCGATGCTTTGCATATTTTATCCCTTAAATATGATATCAATAACAATAGCTTAAAATTAAAAGATCACAGTACTCCATTCAATTCTGATGATATACAACAAGTTCTCTAAATCACTATAACACCACGGGAAAAAAGATGTAAAATAAGATATAAACTACAACTTTTCTAAAAGAATCACTATGACAATCTCTACAAAAACTGCTTTACGTGAAAATTTTATTGGAAAAGCATAACTTTATCACAATCTTATGTAAAGAAATAAATAACTGCAATTTTTGCAATGTTTCCCATGGCGTAAATACACTCATACTTTTTTCAATTATATTTAAGATTCAGAAGTCTTTTGCAATAAAACTTTAGCTGATGATAATTGTATTTCTACAGCTTTTATTTTAGTAAAAAACTTCGTTATTTACTGCAAACTAGATTTTAAAAAGATTTTTTTTAACCTAACATGTCTTTCCCAAGAAACAACAATCCTCTTTATAAAACAATCACAAGAAGAAGTAACAGTCCAATGATTGATGGCAATAGCTCCAACGAAAACATAATCCCTCAAATTTTCAATGAGATGCAAGAACTCTCAAAGCAAGTTATTTCGTTGCAAAACTCACACAATGAGTTAATCAAAATATTGTCACCCATGTTTCCAAGAGATACTAGTGAGCATACTAACATGAAAGATACTCGTTATATCAATAAGGTAATGCAGGAAGCAAGAAGTGATAAAAAGGAAACACCATCAAACTTGGCTAGGATACTTGCTCTTTTAAGGTATCTCTATAGTTTAAATCCTACGCACACCAATGTCATGAGTACTGTAGAGGAGACCATTACTGATCAGTATGACATGCTGAAAGCTAATGCTCGTCGGTTACGACAAAAACTATATTTTGATAATCCTGAGATGAAAGGATCGTCCTAGCGTAAACTTGGTAGTCTGCACCCATCAGTGAAGACCAGATTGACTCTAGAGCTGGAAAGAGTTGCTTTTGGTCATGGCATAAACCTCCATCACTGTCGTGGTATGTGGGGGGCTGATAGGTTACTATTTGAGGCCTTTCGTAGTGGTATCAAAAGCAAGGTTGGCAACGATAGTAGCAATAACAGCAGCAGTAGTGGTAGAAATAATAATGAGGATACAGTATCTCTTGCTTCGGATAGAATTTTCTCGTAAGTAAATCTCTTTTAGTAATTGCAGAACAAAAAAATTTCTTAATTGCCTTCTTTTTTTTTATCTGTTCAGCATTCTCAATAGAGACCCCTCCCCAGACCAATCCCAACAGAATTTGGTATCAACCAAAAAGCGAACAATTCAGCAAGTTGATGAAGAAAACGAAGAAGCAACTATACCATCAAACGTTAGTCATGGTAAAAGCAGTAAAGTAAATAAACCAACTCGTTGAGTCTTGAAAAGACAAGCCAAAAATAAAAAGTACTTTGCATACTAGTTAACCAACAATTCTGTAATAATGTGAAGTAAAGACAACATGTGCTACAAGGATACATAATATTATAAGCATTTCTTGTGTTATAATTAATACACATGCTGCTGTGTAATGTACTAAAAGTTTTTAATTTGTTGAACGAAAACTACTTTTATCATGTATACATAATTTTCCATTGTCCAACAGATTTATATTGTACATTTGCCTGCAATAAAAAAAAATCCAAATTTCTACATGTAAATGTTATTGAATTGGTTTTTTATTTACACATTTTATTATTTATTTCAGTTATGTAATGTTTCGACAATAAAAGCTTGATAAGTTATCAGCTTTTAACTGTGATTAAAGCTATAAAAATGTATGTCTTTAATCTTTAATTCCAAATATAAAGACAACGTGTATTTAAATCCTATTCAACTATTTAGTATTGGGCTGCAAGTTAGGTATAACCAATGGATAAATATGATATGTAATCTTATTTATATTAAGTTTAGAAATATGTAAGTAGAGATACAATGTGTAAAATATCACATTCAGCTTATTATATTACATTATTGCCCTTTAATATTATCATTTGGGTTATTCAACATAAATGGTGATAGTGATGTTTAGCTGCTGCTGAAATCATACATTTCTGTTTTATTACAGAGCATGTTTTATGTTTCAGTATTAAGATGTGAGAAAAAAGCATTTAAACTAGAAGATTATTTATTTTTTCTATTTTGTTTTTTTCTCTTTTAATAAATAATCCTTTTATCAGAAGATAACTTTTGTGTAGATTCTTGTAGTTTTAATCGACAATTTAGCTGCTGTTGAGATAAATCTGTATATGCATTGAAGCTTTTATTTTTTCTAGTATAAATTGAAATCGCCGCTTAGAATGCTCTATTTTTTGTCACTTGCTGTTATCAATTCGCCTTTCAAGTTGAATTTCTACTCTTTTGAAACTTTTGTTATATCTGAATCAATAAGCATTGAACAAGAGTAAAAGGTGGAGTTTATTCAATACACAGTATGAGAAAATATATATAATAGATGGCTATCTCGGGTATCACACTCATAACATTAGTACTACCGAGATTGAGAATATATAAATAGAGATGAGTAGTGCTATACATAGGTTCTGATATAACAACTTTTATTTACTATCTCTAAAGACATCCAAAGGTAATAAGAAGTTTTGTACAATATGTTGTATATATGTCGTACATATGCTAGAACGTTTGTTTTCTGTCCAAAAATACATTCTTTTTTTAAAAAAAGTTTTCTTGTATGTAAAATGTTTCAGATATTTTAACAATTTTTTTATAAAATCAAGCACTAATTTTAAATTGAATTTTGAAGTCTCACTTGATACGCAGTAAGTTTAAAATAAAACATCTTGGTATCATTAGCTTACAGTGTTTTTTTTTTTGAGGAAGTAGAGAATAATTTTCAAAAAAAAAAAAAAAGTTTCGCTTTCTCTGCCTAAAAAAATTGAGGTAACTGGGAAGATGTTCATAATCAATGAGTATAAATCCAAATGGGCTGAAAATTTTAAAATATATACTAAATATGTAAAAGCATCTAAAATTATGTTTTTAACATTCATTAATTTTCTGTTTAAATCACAGGATTAAAAAGTGCTTTTTTTTTCGAACGGGATTTGTAACTTAACAAACCACTTGTTGAAATTAGAAATAACGCATTATATATCTTCTAAACTAATATATATGGCAATAGCAATTGCCAAAATTAAGAAATAAAGAACCATTTTAATTCATAATCAAAACTATAGTACAATGTGTTCTAAATATTTTTTTTTTTTTTGAAAACTTTGAATATCTCATGTTTTGGCTTTAACAACTGTTGTACAGGAAAAACTAATAACTAATAATCTTGA
Organism: Mucor plumbeus; assembly: GCA_016758945.1. Classification (NCBI taxonomy): domain Eukaryota; kingdom Fungi; phylum Mucoromycota; class Mucoromycetes; order Mucorales; family Mucoraceae; genus Mucor; species Mucor plumbeus. The sequence continues at coordinate 70,823 of JAEPRC010000044.1, forward strand.
ATAATATAATAGATTATCATTACTCAATCGAAAATGCAGCTAGAATTAAATTAAATAATACAAAGAAAAAATAGCAAGCATTATTATACAAAACAAAGCCTCAGTATTTATTTTTGATTGATGGAAATGAAGAGCTATCTAGGTAATTTTAAAGGCAAGGGCTTTTATAACATTACATATTTGGTATAAAGAAGGCAGCTTTTTAGCAGTAGCAATAAATTATGGTAGCTTTCAAAGCTGATTATTAATTTCTTGATATGAGAATTTTCTGTTATATACTTGATATATTCAACATCAACTTTTTTTGACGCAAAGATATTATAGAAGAGTCATCAACCCAAAAAAAAAATATAAATAAATATAAAAAATACATAATATCATTTTTGTGTTTGTTGGGTCAAATCTACGTTGCCCCTATTGCAGTAAATTTATACAGGCTTGGCAACGTGTGTAAATTACTTCAAAGGAATTGAATCTCCTTAACCTCTGGCATCTGTAATATTATAGTCGAATCGGTTTCAAGCAATGATTACTACAAAGACTTTGCATTAAAAAATACAATCCTTCACATATCTGAGGTCCAGACAAATATGTGATCATCCTGCCATGTATCTTATTTTCACAGATTTATACGATTAGTAGCAAAAAAAGCATTGCCAAATTGGCAGCCATGGCCAGTTTATATATACCAAAAGCAAAGTATTTCCTTGTATTCATCATTTTTCTAATCAGATCTGTTGGCATGCTTTTCAAATGAGGAAACATGGATCTACGTTACATTTTGTGTAGCGAAATGACACAAATCCATGATGGCCATGTCGTCATGTTCATTCTATAAAAGGTTTAGGAGCGGGATTGTAAAGCTCCAATGCTGTGTTGATTGCTGCAGCAATTGCATATACTTGTATATAAAAAAGGAGATCGTCGTTCTTTTGATCGGTTTTATCACCCCTGTTTACCTAAAAAGTTTATTGTAAAAAAGAAAAAAAAGTTTAATTTCAAATAATATGGGGAAAGGTCTTAGTTCAAGCATCTCCACTAGATCAAAAGTTGCTCTTGCAACCCTGATAAGTGTTTCTGTTTTAGGAAGCGTTTATTATAGTAAATATAGAAACAAAAAAAGATCGATTGACCCGAAGGATGACGATAACAACACCAAACTCGCAACAATCGATGGTAATTCTCTTTATAATGACTTTGTCGCTTCATTACCTGAATCTTTAAATTTAATTGATGATTCTGCTGATAACTTTTTAAGCAATCTATTCAATTTGACTTATTCTCCCTCTAGCTATATACCCGAATTTATCCCTACTTCCTTGGAAGAACTGAAAGAAAAGATGGCATCACTTTACCCAAATTTTGAAAACCAATTTGAAACTATTCGTGAAATGTACAATTCGTTCTGGGAATTCTTATCGCTGGAAGAATTTAGAAACATTGTTAAAGAATCGATGGAAGAGGATGATGACCCTGAATTGCACCCAGAGATTGAACAAGATGCCTATGTAAGAACTGGGCAAGCGTTATCTGAAGAAGAAATCGAATTTGCTAAAACAAGAAAGCAAAGAATGAAAGCAGCGTTTGCATTTTTCATTGGTGTGGATGAACATGAAGTTGAAATTGAGGATATTCCTAATATTGGTATTGCATCAAGGTAAGATAGAAAGAAAGTAGTTTAGTAATATACAAATATTAAATGAATTGCCAATCTGCAGTGGAGGTGGGTATCGTGCAATGGTCGGTTGTTCTGGATATTTGCATGCCTTGAATGAGACAGGTATATTGGATTGCGTCCTTTACATGGCAGGCGTGTCTGGATCCACATGGGCCATGTCTCAATTCTACAGCCCTTTAACCAATGCATCAGTCGACACTCTTAGAAACCATCTCTCCAGTCGCATTCATACACATATCGCTAATCTATCCAACTTTATGACAGTTCTCAATGCTTCTCGTCACAATGCTAAAATTCTATTGCATGGTGTTGTTCAACGTTATTATCAACAAAACGGAAGCATCAGTTTAGTCGATATATTTGGCATGTTGTTGGGCGGCACTCTCTTGTCTAAAAAAGTGACAATTTCATCTCCAAACAAAGAAAGAAGTGAAAGAATGATGAGAAACGATGCAAATTCATATAGCGAAAGTATTGAAGATCCATCAGACATAAGACTTAATGATAAAGAAGATTACACACAGCCAGGAACCGTTCATGAAGATGATGGTACTGAAGTCAAACCACGTTTGCTCAAAAAGAATGAAATCAAGTTATCTATGCAAAAAGATTACTTCCAAGATGGATCGTTACCAATGCCAATTTATTGTGCTGTAAGACATGAAGTTGAACTTGCTAGTGTGAATAAAGCTGCTACTGTGTCTTCTAAACATGGTGTGGAACCATGTGAAAAAATTGATGACGGAGAGGAAAAGGGAGAATCTAGTGAACAAACGAAAGACGAAGATGAAAAGAAGAAGAGCCCAGAAGAGACAGATATCGAAGAGGAAGAAAAGGAAGATGTTAAAGAAAAAGAAGAGGCTGAAGCTATTGAAGAGGAAATGAATGATTTGTACCAATGGTTTGAATTTACACCTTATGATATGGGCAGTGAAGAGATTAATGGTAAGTACATGCGTTTGTTTAAATCAAATGCGTGATTCCATGTAATTGACATTCATATTTATTGTAGCTTGGATTCCTATTTGGGCATTTGGAAGAAAGTTTGAAGATGGAAAAAACACAGAAAGACTTCCTGAACAAAGTTTAGGTATATTGATGGGCATGTTTGGATCTGCATTTGTAGCCAGTCTTGCACATTTCTATCAAGAGATTCGATTATTACTACCTTCATCAGCAGTTCAGAAAGCCGATGAAATGATCAACAGTTATCAAGCCTCTGTATCAACCATTCACCCTATTTCACCTGCATCATTCCCTAATCCATTTTATAAAATGTCAACCACTGTGCAAACAAAAGATGAATCTCAACAAAAAGAAGAGGTTTTACGATCTGAGAGTTTAGTTGAATCTGAATTAATTGGCTTGATGGATGCTGGCATGGATAACAATATACCTTTTTACCCATTATTGAGACAAGGCCGTGATGTGGATATCATCCTTGCTATTGATTTGAGTGCTGATATCCAAGATGCACCTAACTTTGACCGTGCAGAAGGTTATGTTAAACGCCGTGGTATCAAAGGATGGCCTACTGGTGCAGGATGGCCTCGAAAAGATCAGCAAGATGAAAAAAATGAAAATTCTGACCCTGTAACAGTAGATCATCATCAACAAAAGAAGCCAAAGGAAGAAGCCAGTAATAAAGAAGAACATTCGAAAAAGAAAAAGACCAAATATGCTTTAGACACATGCACAGTATTTGAATCAAGCTCCTCAGAGACCATACCTTCAAACGACAATGGCACATCCACTACCACAACAAGTTATCCCGAAAACACAAATCCAATTACCCTTGTCTACTTTCCTTTAATTGTTAATGATAATTATGATCCCGAATTTGATCCTCAAGCCGCTGAATTCTGTAGTACTTGGAATTTTGTATATTCTTCGGTGCAAGTAAACAAATTACACGGATTAGCTGAAGCTAATGTTAAGGACAATTTAGAAAAAGTACGAAAAGTGGTTAAAGAAACTTGGAAAAGAAAAAGAGACGAAAGATTGAAAAAAGAAGATTTATTATAAATTTAATTATGCCTACACGCTTTTATTATGTACAAGAAAAAATAAAAATTAATTAATTATTTACTAAGTGTATGTTCCATGTCATGAAGATGTGCAACATCTTTAGCGGTTCCTTCATTTTCAACCTTGCGAATCATTTGAGGATATAAATCCCAATCTTCCTTTTCTTTTTGAGCCGTTGTTGTTGATGAGCATTTGAATCCATTGTCAATCTTTTGGCCGTTCCTTTCATTAATGGTATCTCTGTAGACTGAAGGGTGTGTCATGCAATCAATATCTTGTTGCTTTGGTTGTTGGTTCTTGTTAATATCAGACATTTTGGTTTATTTTTTTTTCTTGAATAGAAATAAAGAAAGGGTGGGAAATTACCAAACGCTATATTGAACTCTCTTTATATATTAATAGCCATTTGTTTTTTACGATATGTTTCTGCTGGGAAATCTGATCGGGTGTTATTAAAAATGGCTTTTAATGTGGAGAAAAATGACATAATGTACGTTGTGAAATGACATATGTTGGTTCCTTTTTAGTAGCATATTCCTGAAAATCAATTGTGTACCTATTTTCATCTGACGTATATGCTTATTCTTGGGCTGATATTTATGGATCAAACGATTTAGTGTGTATGATGATTAGCGTAACATTTATGCACACTATGTTCTGGAACCTTTTATCATTCAATACATTATGTTGTAAATATTCGTCTATACCACATATATGAAATTTTTGCATTGCAACGTCCCTAATTTGAAGAAACTCTCTCCATGCCCGATACTGATTATTATTGCATTAAACATAATTTTTATGAACTTTAAATAGAATAAACAAATAACAGCACAATAAAAGAATAACCATCTAATTGGTAAATCTATGAGGTTGTGTTATGATAAACTAAACCAATTTGAGGTAATAATTCCAAGGCATTAACATCATGTTTTCTGCGATTAAATCAAAGCTTCAAACAGGATAATTTCAATTATCTGCCATCATCATTACCAATGCCTCAATTTTACTTCAGGAATCAAATCACAATTTCACTCTAAGAAAAACAAAAAACCATTTGATGTTTTTCTAATTTAATCGAATATCTCTGGACTTTCATAGAAAAAATTATCTTCTTTTATATATCTACAGTATACTGAATAAATATATCTAGTTCTAACTTTATTTTTAAGTTATTCGTTCGTATACTAAACATCCATGTCCAGAAATGTATTATATAGTGCTTTTGTAGCTACAATTTATTAGTAAAAAGACAAGACATTACAAAATACAAAAATTTCGGAGTATTTTTATGATTTGTAAATTTGTTTACTTATTTTGAAATCTTTTTTGTATGAATAAATCGTTACAATCAGTAAATATATATATATATATATATATATATATATATATATATTATACGATAGCAAAAAATATGAATATTAGTTTATGTAAATTATACAAATGTCCCTCAATTTGTGATAGTGTAAAAATCTTTGAAACCAGTTCTCTCCACCTCCAGCAGGGACAGCTAGGCAAAATTCCAGTAAAGCGATATTCAAAATACTTCTAATAGACTGCAAAGTGCAAGAAAATCAAAGAATGAAACTGGTGCTTTTAATTTTATACAACAAACCATATAGCAAACAAATTTAAAAGGTTAATTGAAAATTGTATGCCTCATAAATTCAAATTGTTTGAAGTTACTTATACTAAAATTTCTCTGCCAAAAAATTTCAAAACTCCCAACACTGAATGAGGTTTGAGGTCAAAAAAACATGGCTATATTTTAAGATCTTCATTATTCTATCAGAAATGACTATTTTTTTAAAAACCTAGAAACCAAACTATATCTACTGTCGTTGACTTTAAGTTTTTTCAAATTTTTTTATGCTTTATTATCTCTATCAATGAGTTAATAGAAATATATGAGATTTTTTTTTGCTGTTTTTTGAGCTTTAAAATCTGAAAAAAGATATAGGACCTCAAGCGATGATTGGATTATGTGTCCACCGCTTTAATATATAATTTCAATTACTCCTGCGATCAAAGTTAACTAGATGAAAATTTATAATTTTGCTCGATTTTGCTCGATTTTTGAGATTTTTTGAATGGCCATAACTCGACACAAAAGATAGATAAAAATATATAGCCCAGTTGTAATTGCAGCAACTAGTTTTATTAGATTTCACCTTTACCCAAATATCTATGGTGCCTTCCTGCCAAAAAGTTGAAGGCCTGATTTTTCTAAAAAAAAAAAAAAAAAAAAAAAAATACAAAAGCAAAATTTGGAGTGTCACCTGTTTCGAACCCGGAAATTTTTTCAGACTTTTTGTTAGTAGATGAGAAATGTTTAACCGGTTAATGACAATTAGTCTTTTCATTTACAAGCGAAAGTTTAGTTTAAGAGTAAATAAGTGTTTTGACAAGTCTGTGCTTCTTGTTGTAAATGATACAATATGCAAACCCATAATAAACAACCCATTTACATGATAATCCTCTGGAGCCATCATTTGGCTTTTTTTTTTTTTTCGCGCGAAAATTTATTTCAAAAATAAAAAAAAAAAAATTCAAAAAGGGTGTATTGTTTGTGCATTATGAGGGATTTTATGTATATAAAAAAGAGATAAAAAATGGAGATGTATATATAATTGCAGATATTTTTTTTTACTTCTTCTTGCCGAAAGTCAAAGGATCACCAATGTTCTTTCCTCTCAACTTAATACCAAGAGCACGTTCCATCTTACCGAGGACATTTTGGTTAGGAATAGCCTTACCAGACTCATATTCGTTAACAACTTGAGGCTTCTCATTAATGAGTTGAGCCAAATCCTTTTGAGTAATATTCTTCTCTTGACGACCCTTTTGAATAGCCTTACCAACAGAGACATCAACACGAGGAGGAGGTGCAACATCATTTTCACGATCAAGCTTAGCAATACGACGATGATCAGTGTCAGCATGACTAGAGTTAGTCAGAGTAGACTTTCTATCAGTGGTAATAGAAGCACCAGCCTAAAAAGAAAGAAACAAAATATGTTAAAGATTGAACAATTTAACACGTAAATCAAGAAAACTTACTCTTCTGGCAGCATTGATTTCTGTATCAGAACGAGTGACCTTGGCCTTTGCAGGATCACGCTTACGAAGAATAGTAGTTTTATCCCAATCTAAAACGTAAAAAAAAAAAAAAAAAAAAATCCCTCACATTAATTCTCCCATTCCGTTATCATCGTTTTAAAATTCATTTTCAAGTGCTTACCAGACATATTTATTGATTTATTTTAAAAGAAAAAAAAGTTGAAGAAGAAGAAAAATTTGTAGCCGCAGTTTTTACGCTCAATTAAATATCAAAATCTACTGGCATTAGAGTACCAATTAGATTGAGTCAATAAGTTTGGTCTTGGAAAGCCATGGAAAGATCTCGCTGTAATTTAATATTTTACTGCTGCTGCTGCTGTTATACTACGCCTCTGGCGGACAATGAGCGAATTGCTCTAAAAAATGACTAGTTTATACATTTTCAGGTACACTGTGCATTTGCTGCGTGATAGTACAATGAAGCTGGGAAATATCGGTTAATTTAGAAATCCAAATGGTAATTTTTAAAAAATGATTTGAACACTTCTGAAATTCAAGTAATTCGCATATTTCAAAAAAAAAAAAAAAAAAAAAAAGTGTCGCATTTACAGCGCCTCCAATGCCAATTGGCGTTTTGATATAAGTATATATTGACATTTAATCATAGGCATGTCTTACTTCAGCTAAAGTAAAGCGAAACTCCTGCTTGCATTTGTCATCAGTGAGTAGATCAACATTGATTCGCTTGCGGTTAACTCTCTTGTTTCTGAGCGTATTAGATAGATTCTCGCTAAGGATAATAACGGAAGCACTAAGGGAAAAGGCCATTTCACTTTATTTTTGCAGTGAAAGTACAATGTGCTGTATGGAAATTTCCCCAAAATGTTCGTAAATTTAAAATAAATTCTTTTATTAGCTATACAAAATATAAATAAAAAATCCTTGAGGTTATTGGGGTATTATTAAAACGTGTGTTATAATAGTTTCATATGAAATGATAAGAAAGATAATAATCAGACAACTACTTATACCTTTGATGTTTGATGGGCGACCTTTTTTATTCAAGTCTGGTATGACGGGCATGTTGAAGCATATATCTAAGAGATTCATTAGCATCAACAGGTGTTGTTTGGTTCTGTTGACGGATTAACAAGTTCTCCAACAAGCGTTGTTCCTTTAATTCATTCTATCCAATACCTAAGGATGAGTGAAAAAATCACGAGGAAATACTTTTCTACTTACATGTAAGCAAACTAGAAGCTCAAATACTCGGATCATATCAGTTCTTTGCGCCTATGCTGTAGGAACACTAGCACTTCTTAATTCAACAATCTGGAGGCGATCCGAATGAGGGTCTAAAGTGGTCTTCATAAGAGTCAACTTGCTTTTAATATACTGAATACCATAGACAGCTAGATTAAGAATGGAAGAAAGTTTACAATCTTGTTTTTGACGAAACATTGTATTCAAGCTAGAAGACATGGATTCCACAATTTTGTACGTATCGCCAATACTGTGTTCAAAGTCTTCCACTTGAAAACTTAAAGATAATTCCATAAATATTTTCTCTTGCTGGATGTTTGTTCTACCTATGCCATCTGAAAAGATGTTATTCTTATAATTTAACCAGATACCAAGATCCCTTTGGTTTTCTTGGTTTGACTGGGCATGATCCTCGCACCTATGGTTCATCAGGAGAACAAATAAATACCATTATCAAAATTTTAATATGTTTGACAAGTTTTACTTATCAAGGAAACACAACCTGATCACTAGCTCCAAGATACTTAAATAATGGTACAATACGTTCAACCCAGAATGAGCGTTCATGGTCTTTACGAAAGCCATCTTGAAAGCAAATACCCCAAAAATCGGTTAAGCAAAGACCAAACATTTTATACAATTCCAAATTCTTTTCATTCGCATCGCGTGCTTCTTTCTCACTTTTCCACAACTCAAAAGCAAAGTTTGTCCTGTTGTTGTCATTGTCCTCTACATCAAGAATTTCAATTATTTTGGCGTGTAAAGTGGGTTTACCACGAAGACTTTTGAGATTAAACTGGTCGTTTCGATGTTGTTGATATATACTGAGCAAGAGGAGCAGGTATCTTTGATAAGGGGACACATGATAATGCCAGATTGCATGATGGTCCTAAATTTGTTTATCATGCCCTTGGTGGTTGGGATAAATGGTTAAGGCATGTGCTTCTCAGGTGCAAGGCCTCGTGTTCAAATCCTGGTGTCGACAAGTTTGTTTGATAATGTTTTGTAGTACTGTATATCCTTTCTAGTGTCATCGTCGCCAATCCACAACCTTTCGTATGACGTTTCTCCGCATGCCTGTTTGGCTCTGGGTGCAGCACTTTATGAAGTAGATTTCTTTCCCCACTTTCATAATATCATCATATCGCAACCTTGTTTATAGTAGGTCCACTTGTGGAGGCCTCTCAATCTCTTGACCTTTGTTTATGTTGTGCTGCATGAAGCGTTATTGTAGGAGTTTTATGTATATTAAGTCTTCACATTAAATAATAATAAATAAAGTATATCCACTACGTTCTACCCTAAAAAAAAAATGCTTATCATGTCTAATGTCAGTTTGGGCTTTTCTGGGGTGTATTGCGAGGAGGAAGGTTGATCCAGTACTGATCTTTTACGGGAGTCAAGTATCTGAATTGAATCATTAGTATTGGTATGAATAATTCATATGTATTTTTGAAATCAAGCATACCTCACTCCAGACACGTTCGTCGTTATCATCACTGCTCTCATATCCTTCCTCTTCCTCTCTTTCATCGTCTCCTTCTTCTTCTTCTCTTATATCTCTATAGCTGTCTTTTAATATTATGCTAAATTGTGAGTAGAGGAAAATATGTGAAAAGATCATTGTTTACCATCTAGAACTGAAAGAGTTCTTTTTGTCACTTTGCTGATTGAGCTATCTCTTATTCCAATTATACTATGCATTCCTTTTTGAGCAAGGTTGAGTGTTTTGCGTTCAATTTCCAAATCGGCCAATTGGGTTTTCTTGAGTTGATAATTATTTTTACGTTCTTGTTTATAATCCAAATTTGAAGCATAATCTTTACATTTCTTTGCATAAAGTTTTGTTGTGCTCATTTCAGATTGCTTTGAAAGCTTGGAGAACGCGTCGAGGATAAGTGAATAGATATCCTCAAAATTCTTTGTTTGGGTGATCTAAGTATCTAAGGCACTAACAACTTTACTTGCATATGTCCATTGAGCAGCAGGTACATTGAGTATCCCACAAGGGAAGTTTTTCTGGCCCTTTGGGACTGAGTATGTTGTAAACTTTGCTGGCGGTACAGGTTTTCTAATTTTTTTAGTAGGTGCCATATTGGAAAAAGCGAAAGATGTCGAAAATAAATATGAGAGGGTATACATCGTAATCCAACATAAAAAAAAAGTCAAATTATGCCAACGTTACCAAATCGGCTTCACTAAAAGTTTAGAAAAAAAAATAAAAGATTCCCAGTTTTTTTTCTTCCTATTTGACTCTTCATGGTGACCAACTCACTAAACACTTGGTGGATGTTCCAAGACTCTATGGCGATTGCAGCTTAGCCATCCCCCTTGGTGATTTCTTCAATCAAGGGCATGCAATCAATATGCTATTTCTTGGACCCTGAACCCTAGTGGAAAAAGTATTATCTAAGCAACTTGTCTTCCATTATTTAATGTTTGATATTTTGTTACGGTAGGCGACTGATACATTTCATTATCTGATGGTCACTAAGGTTACTTTAACTCAAAAGGTTGCTACGTTTTATTCAAGATAAGTGCTAAGAATTTCTAGCGAGACTTTTCTTTAATTGCAAACGAGTATTACTTTTGTTAGTACATCGCCTGAAGTTATTTATTTGTCCCAAATATGGAAGAATATTATTCTAAATGTATTAACCTCAAGCTTAAGGTAAATATATAATATAAAGTAATATAAAAACTAAAAGAGGCAATTAATACAAAGTGTGATATTGTAGATTCCTTACCAAATGCTACAGAAGAAGACTTCGGTTCTCATCTGGTGAGAGCGGTCCTTGAAGTAAATGCCTTTGTTTCTACTCTTACTGTTCGTAGCAGTTTTCTTGTCGTCAGGGTTGGCACCAAGAGCGATAGCCGTAATAACTTTGGTGGCCTTTAAATAATCCGGTTGCTCACAATCCTGATCCAAAGGAGACAATAACTAACCTGAGGAATAAAATGATGCTATCTTTTTGGAAGAAGTGTGTGGAGCAGTGTATTAAATGTCAGGATGAACTTTGTGACATAAATACCACTGCAAATTTCGTTGAAGATCATGAAGACGTAGAAATGACTTTTAGCTGGATTTAAATGCGCTTAGTTTTTATAGAAAAATATTTTTTTTCATGTTCTTACAACTAGATAAAAGCAATAATGAAACACTGTTTTTTTTTTTTTTTTTTTTTTTTTTTTTTTTTTTTTTTTTTTTTCAATAGGAACAGATCGGACAGGTAGCTCTATCGAACGGTGTAAGTATAAGCCCGAAATATTATATATTCATTGAAAAAATCCCAGAGAACTTTTCAATCAACTCAATAAACAATTGAATTTCTAAATTAACCAATATTTTCCCAGCTTCACTGTATTAGGATTTTTTTTTTTTTTTTTTTTTTTTTTTTTTTTTTTTATTTTCTAACTGTTTTTGCTCTTTCAACGAAATAGCGAGCTTCTTTTGCTCTATGAATAATAGCACCACGAACAGTGCCTCTTTTAAGTAATTTACCACCTTTTTGCACGGGAATATTTCTGCGTCTTTCATCTCTTCTTTTTTTGAACAATTCTCGTCTATCTCTTATTTCTTCATCGCTCACTCTTGTTGTTGCTGCATATTGTAGGTAAGTTCCATCAATTAGTTTGTGGCAATCGACCATACGTTTTGGCATGTTTTGAATTACTTGGAACACTTCCAGAGGGTCATTTACTGCCAAAATTTCATTTTCATTTAATTTGAAAATACCCAATGCAATTCGAAACAAAACCTTTTGTCCATCACTAAGAATTAGATGCAAAATTAGAAATATGCTAGTAATCTCTCTAGCTATACAAACTTACTAGAATAAACAATCCCATACACGCAAAACACTCTATAATAAATGCATTCAATTCAGTTAATCAAGAAAGAAGTCTTAAATTAGATCCAATATTTACCTCAATTGGCAGAATATTAATAAACAATGTCAAAAACCAATGACTTGTAACCAAAGAACAAGTTGGCATTCCAGTTCCTTCTTGTTCTTCACACTCCCAAAACGATTTTCCTTCAGACATTTTGTTCCACAAATGGGGATATCTTTCAGAAATCAAAATCATTAGCACATTTTGATCGACATTGGCGCCTTCCATGGTTACATCATAAGTATTTGGTGGTAAAATTTCGTTAATTAAGGTAGCAAATGTCCAAAAAGTTTCTTCTTCATCCATAAATAGTAATAACATGCCAGCAATGTAATTTAATGATTGACAATAGCCAATAGATGGTGTGTAAATGGAAAAAGCAAGTAGGACTCTTCTTAATGATTTGATTATAGGTATATTCATCTTTTCTTCAGGTGTTATGGGTGTAGTGTTTTGAGTATGTGATTCAGGGCGAAATTTGTTATTTTCAGGAAAGGTACGATGTAAATCTGTTTTACGTTTAGTTGGCATGTCTATTTTTATCGTATGATTTATTTTATTTATATTTATATAATAATATACCTCTTTCAATAATATCAAGATTCTCGTTTTGGCCTCCCATCTCTTCTGCTCGTTGTACTAAATCCCAATATATACCTTTATTAGCATCCATTTTTGCTTTTGCTCCACTGTAATGTAACCAGGCCTACATGGAATATATCAATACATATATATATATATATATATATATATATTTTTTTGTCCCTGCCAGAAAAATCTCATTTATTTTATACCTGTCCTCTCAATTCTGGTGGAATGCCTTTTCGAATATAACGTTTGACTTTATAATAATTTGTAATAAGTATGGCAGTTGATTTATCCAATTTTATATAAATATTTACTTTTACTGTTTCTTGATGGCCATTGATCGTTATTCTCTGCCAATAATTGTTGCCATTTCAATGATCTTCGTTTCATAATTGGCGCATAATAATTTTCAAATCCATTAAAAGCATCTTCAGATAACCATTGAGAGCTCTTCAAAAATCCATATTGATCTCTACATGTTTATATAAACTAAATACAATGTGCCCGGCCGAAAATCTTTGTTTATATACCTTTGTCCTGTTTGTTTTTGAGGAGGAGGATAAATTGCATTCGAGCCATCATCATATAATTGCTGATTACTATTTGTAGTAGTTGTACTGCTGCTTCTACTACCAAGAATTGTACCAAATACCCCTTTATCTGAATTCCCATTAGCCCCTTTCCTTGTGTTCTTGCGTGAAATAACAAGTTTTTCTTTAAATGAATTTGCAAGGGATCTATTATGTTCTTCAGCAGATATCGGAGTCGGCGAATCTAAGGATGTGAAATTGTTAAAATTGGAATATATAAACAAGTATTGAGATTTTACCAACTAATGTTTTATTTGCATCTAATTGGTGTGTAGAAATAGCAGCTACAGGTACTTGGTGATTTGAATGATATAAAGAATCATCATCATCATTTTCTTCTGAGCCTGATTCGTCAATAGAAGAAGCACCTGTGTTGTGATGTTGACTGACTTGTAAAAAGTTGCTATGAGAAGCTTTTGCTTGAATACGCTGTTGTTGTTGTTGTTGTTGTCTATTTTGATGAGAATCAAAACTTGGTCTTCTTCTAGTATTAGTTGGAGTTGAATTGAATAAAGAATCTGATTGTTGTTTTCGGATAGCTGGATGATTAAATGATGAAGAGCGGGTACGACCAGAATATTTTCTAATATTATGCTCGTCTACGGTAGCCGCTGACCGAGATGGAAAAGACATTTTGTATCAGAAAAAAAAAAGCAGGGAGAGAAAGCAAAAGAGAAAGAGAAAGAGAGAAAAAGGGAAAGAGGAAAAGAAAAAGAGAAGGGGTATATGGGTAATATAGATGATTAGGGAGATTGGCTATAGAAGAGAGGAAAGAACACCAGTGACGGTTTGTTGGTCTCTTTCAAACCATTTCAATACAGCATTTTAATCATTCGGAGTTGGCCCATTGTATTGTCGTACATGATATGATATTATTTGTATGCATGGCAAATGTACAAATCAAGTAAATGAAAGGTGATTCAGGTAGTACAAGTTGTTTCTATTTTTTTTTTTTTTTTTTTTTTTTTTTTATATATATATTTTTCTATACAGATTCATTAGATCAAAATGTCAAATCCACAAAGAAGCTAGATGTAATTTAATTGCATTTCTATTCATAATACATTACGTTGTTTCTTTTCTCCTAATTAATGTAAATCAGTACCTATTGTTTGTTTGTTTGCATTTATTTGCTTGCTTGTTGCTTCCGATAATTTAAACATATAAATTAATTTGAGGTTAGAGTATGTGACAAATCAAGAAATTACAACGAGACATTTTGACTGATCTACATGGTTTATTTCCCTTTTTATATCTTTTTGTTCAAGTGTGTACTTTGAACTGGTCAAGTATACCTACAAATAATAATTTGTTGGGACCATTTTATTATATTTATACTATAATAATTCTTTTTTTTTTTTTTTCAGAAAAAAATTAAGACTGAATGAAAAACATCCTGATTTGTATAAAATAGAAAAAATAGCTTGGCAAAAAGGCAAGCATAAATTATTTAATGTACACATTTTAACAATAGATATATAGTATAGAAGAACATATTTACACACGTTGTGTTTCAATTATATTAATTGTTCACAGTTCTACAACATTAGTCCACATGGAAGAAATAGACCGATGAACACTAAGGTGCTAAACTGTCAAAAATATTAAACCAATCAAGTTTTTGATACAAATACCCCTTCCCTTTATCCCCATATCGACATAGAGCTTCGGAATTGTATACAATAGTGCTTTCCGTTATATCCCCATTTAAATCCTGTAAAGAAATGATGACAAATCTGTCAGGAGTAGATTTGCTGTTTAAAATTTAAAAAGCATGACGCTCCTAATAAAGCTTATTTACGTCGTTATTTGTATAATTTTTTTCGAGTTTTTTTTAAATAAGCAACACAAAGGTTATAAGGTATATCCATGTGTTTGTATGCTATTTTTTTATACATGAATTTAATCGTAAAAATTCTTTGAATTTGTGTTTTGGTGCAAAAATAGCACTCAACAACTTGAAACCCTGACCATATATTTGAGCTGTTTCCAATCAGTTTGGGCCCACTTTTTGAGGAACAAGTTCTTTGATTAGATAAAAGCTTTCAAGATATAGGGTACTGACGTTTAGAATATGCTTCAAGTTAACGCAACTGACTTTTTCAATTCTAAACGATCGAAGAGTAAGGCTATTAGGGTTTAAGCGTGCGAATTTTGATCCAATTAATTATGTCCATTGAGCTTGAATGCTTACAGTCGTACAACTACCTTTTTTTTATTTACTAGATAGCAAAATGCCAAATTAACCAAATCAAATCACCAAACAAATCAAAACTTAACCAAAGGGTACATAAACGCATTGCAAATGCTAATAATTTAGCTAATTAAGCCCAAATTAGTACTATAAATGATAGATTTTATCAGTTTGCGATCATTTCTAGCACTCAAAAGCATACCAAACAAATGCTGCCGTTCAATAGTCTTGATCTAATGCATTTTTGCAACTTTTTTTTCAGCAGTGATTTTAACTCGATTTTTTGCCTTATCTCCCCTCATATAAAATCTCAAATTTTACAAATTTCAATTTTTCGACCGAAAAACAAGGAATTTTACTAAGATACTTTGTAACACTATAGGACCTAAATTTAGCCGGGTTAATGTTGGTAGAATTTATTTTAGGTCAGCGAGCCAAATATGTTGCTATTTTCTCAAAAAACTAAAATTTCACTTTTCTGTATATAGTCAATTATTTTGTGTTAATAATGCATAAAAATAAAATTTTATAGCACCCAAATTACTTTTTTACATTTGTTTACTTAAAAGCAATGTTTGACTTAGTTATCAAATATGAGTTGTAAAAATTCTTTAAAAGTGCAAAAATTCTCAGAAATGTCAAACTGCACATCAAAATACGATATAGAATTTTCAGCATTTATTCTCCGCTTTTGGCCATTCCAGAGGAAAAACCTAACTTTTAAAGGATTATTACATCCCATATTTAACAATTAAATTTTAAATGTTTACTATGTTAATTTATAATTTCTACTTGATGAAAATATTTGTCTGTACAATCTACAAACAGAATGCATCGCTGTCTGTGCAAACGTACACTTTTAGTTTTTCGACTAATAATCAATAAATTTAGTATGCAGCTCAAAATAAACACTACCATTATCAAGCCAACTAAATTTAGGTCCTATAGGGTTACAAAATATCTTAGTAAATGGCCTTGTTTTTTGGTCGAAGCACTGAAATTTGTAAAATTTGAAATTTTAGACGAGGGATGGTAAGGGAAAACTCTAGTTGAAATGATTATCTTCAGAAGTTGTAGAGAAATCTCAAAAAGTATCCATTGATTAATAGCAATTGTTTGGTTTGGTTTGGTTTGGTTTGCTTTTGAGCATTAGAAATTGCTGGCAAACTGATAAAATCCAAACTTTGTAAGACTTATATGGGCCCAACTTTTCTTGATTTTTGGTATTTATAATATGTTTTATAGTATTTTATTTAGCTTCAAATGCATTCGACGAAGCTAATAGTTGCTGCAACAGCTATGATAAAGCAGCATTTATGCGAAAATGAACTTCTTAGCACAATTAAATAATCAGCTGTGTAACAACACTTGCACGTGAAATATGAATCCACAACTTATAAACACATCCCACGCTTATAATTATTAACCTATAAATCTTTTTTCCGTTGTTTCGGTCCCTTTTTTACTTTACCATTTTGTTGGGGAGAGAGAAAAATGCAAAGAATTATAAGAGGAGGGCTGACTCTTCAAAGAAATATTCTTTTTAATGTTCAAAAAAGTCAGATCATTCGTCAACAACATTTTAAAGCATCAGTAGTAGTACCAGCATCAGCAACAGCAACAGCAACAGCAACAGCAGAAGCAACAGAAGATATATCAAGACCAACAAAAGGTATTGATGATGATGTAGTCTTTTATTTCAATTCTTTCTAACGAAAAATGATGTAATAGTATTTGACACTAACAGAGATAGACAATTTAATATGAATAGTAACCGATTGTTTGCACAAGAATTACTTGAAAAAATCACTGAGAATACCAATAACTTACCGCCACCAATATTTACTGAAAAATGCTGTGAATTTTACAAGCAATTGGATAGAGTATGCTCAAAATCTATGATATGTAATGATTCATGCTAATTGTCTTGCATATAGGAGGGCAAGTTGGAATTTTTTGATGTATTATCAAAGGAATTTGGTATGTAATTTAAACAAAAGTTGACATACGTATTTTAAGCATGTATTAACTTATTTAAAAGATGTCGATCGGGAAAATGCTGTGAAACAAGCAAAAGATTACATTCAAGCTGGAAATAGTAACAATGCTGTTCAGGTAAAAGTAAAAGATTCTTTCCCAGTGAAAAATCGCAAAAGACTTATATTCAAAACAATTTTAGATCGAAAAGAATTTGCAGTATTATCTGGAACCCAAATATAACATATTCTTGGATAGAATACATCAATTACCAAATGGACTCAAATTTTTAGCTGACATGAGAGCAGATTTACTTGTAAGAAAAGAAAACAAGAAGGAATTGAGAATTGGATCATTAAAATACACATTTTCAGGACATTATGGGATCAAGAGGAAGTGTTACATATAACGAGTACTTTAGTCTAGAACAAGGTATTCGACTAAAGATAAAGAAATATGTTATTGGATTTTTAAAGTTGGAGCGCATTACATGGGAAAAAAGCTCAGCATCATTGCTTGAAAAGGTAAGAAAGCTAAAAAAAAAAAAAAAAAGGAGGTAGACTAAACAAAGAGACTAATCCATTATTTGATAGATTTGCTCTTATGAAGCTGTTCATCAAGTTAAAGATTGGAAAGACATTAAAAGACGTTTGGGGCCTGATCGTCGAGTTTATGCATTTTTTGAGAACAATATACCCAACGAACCACTTGTGTTTGTACATGTTGCTCTTTTACCAACCATGGCAAACTCTGTTCAAGCCATTTTAAATGCACCTAATCCAACAAAACAAGATTCAAATCTATCTAATTTTAAATATGCCATTTGCTATTCCATTACAACACAACAAGGGCTTGGTGGTATTAATTTAGGCAACTATTTAATCAAACAAGCAGTGGATGATTTGCAAAAGCAATTTCCTTTATTGCAAGTGTTTGCTACACTCAGTCCAATGCCAGGCTTTAGACAATGGTTGAATAATCATGTTGATGATGATCCTACTATACAAGCAGAATTTGATCAGATAAAAGATTGGAAGAATGTAGGGTATATTTATTCTGGTCATTTATATCGTTTGAAAAATATTTAATATTTTTTTTTTTTTTTTTTTTTTTTTTAGAAATTGAATAGATTCAACAGTAGAGATCAAGAAGTATTAAAAGATCCTTTAATGCGTTTATGCTCAAGATATATTTTATCTGAAAAGCGTATAGGTAATAATGCCCTCGATCCTGTTGGTAAGTTTTTTTTTTTTTTTTTTTTTTGTACGTTTTAGAAGAAAAGATTAATTTTAAGCAAATTCATTTTAGCCAATTTTCATTTGAGAAATGGTGCATGTGCTCATCAAATTCATTGGCAAGCTGACATATCCGAGAAAGGCATTCGAGATTCCTTTGGCATCATGATTAATTATAATTATATAACTGATAGACTAGAGAGTAATCATCGATTATATCAAAAGAATGGCACAATATCCATCAGTGAGCCAAATGACAACGAAGAAAGCTGGTTATCCAAATGGATTATTCGAAAGTAATAATAGTTATTATTGTAGTAGTAATAGATTTAATATATATATATATATATATATATGTTTTTAAAAATGCAAAATTATTATTTATATATATTTGTGGTATAAGTAAATATTTCACTTCTTAAAACCAATAATAACGAATAAGAAGTACAAATAAAATAACAAGAGCAATGGCAACAGGAGGACCATATTTACGGTACAATGCTTGCAAGTTTAAATGACGAGCTTTATCTTTAAACATCTTTGCGCTATCCTTTAATTCACCTGAAATAGTACTCATACGATCCAAACTATCTCCACGCCATAACAAATCTTCCATATTCTTGGTCATGATGCGAGTGACATCTTGCAAATCCTCATTCAATTTAGTCAAATTACTTTGGGTTCGGGTATCTTGATAAATTTTCTTTGTCTTTTGCATAAAAGTATCTGGATATTATAAGGATTTAGCATCCATTTTCTTATTTTTTTTTTCTATTCAATTTTTCTTTACCAAATTTAACAAATGCATAAGGTCTCAATCCAGGTTTATCGACTTCATTGCCATAACTCATGTTGAATTCTTTAGCCAACTCTTCCAAATAACTGAAAGCAAGCTTACGAGGATAAGATTGATCACAAATACAAAGATAACAAACGCTACCTTCAATGATATAACTAAGTTGACAAATATTTAGATTACTATAAAAAAGATAATAAATCCCCAAATCCAAACTTACTGGAATACATATTTTCCAGATTCAATAGAACAGCGAGGCTCAGAATTAATACTTAATCGTTTGAAAATAGTCTTTGCTTGTCCTTTATATTCAGCCAACTCGGTTTCAACCTACGACATCATTTGTCAACATTTTTAAATTTCGTGTGTTTGCTAGAGTAGTTTTTACCTGCTCATCATCCATACTAGCAGCCAAAGGAAGACCATCCGAAATTCTTGCAATAATAGTAGTCTTGACCATCTTTTGTTTTAATATCTTTTCAAATCGAGAAAGTAAGAGAGAGAGAGAAAGAGAGAGAGAGAGAGAGAGGGAGAAAGGGAGAAAAGAAAGAACAAGAAAGAATATCGTGAAACTGAACGAAGAATCATTGTGACGTGGCGCGATGCCATCCACAATGTCCTGCTGCTCTGGCAATTTACCCCCAAATATTGCCACATGCCAATCTGTTCAATAACAAGACTTTTGCATAGTAATAATTCTATCATCAAAAGCAATTTCTTATTTTTATACAAAAGAACGATCATTGCATAGCAACCAAAATTCAGTTACCGTTTCTATGGTAATCTTTTTTTTTTTTTTTTTTTTTTTTTTTTTTTTTTTTTTTGGTTGTCTTGATAATTGCAGCATTTGGCATTTGAATGCCAATAAATGCAAACAAAAGTATTGGCTTAAGAATAAAGTAAACGACAACTTATCAATTAGCACTTTTTTTCCCAAGATTATACAATAAATATGTGTTTATATATTCTATCTAAGAAGGGCAAATTTATTTTTTTATGCTAATTTCTGGTGATATATTAAGTCTTTCATTCAATAATCAAGCCTCTGAACAACGTCCTCTTTGTACTCGATATTTCTAATTATTGACTAGTCAAGTAAGTAAGAGCAGCAACAACATCACTCTTATTGCTTCTCAAAGTTGACTCGGCCTCTGCTTTAGTGATTTGCATTTCTTTCATCTATGTAAAAATTTGTTAATTAGGTTTGTTTCCCCCTTTCTTGATTTCTCTGCTATATGTCTTACCAAAAGATCAACATCTGCTTTATTGACAGGTTCTGAAGAAGCCTTTACTCTATGTCGAGCCAAAAAAAAAACAGAAAGCATGAATAACGTGTTTTGTTGATGAAAATTTAAATATTTGAGAAACTCACTGGGTAGCCTTTTTGTATTCGTTGGCTAATTCTTGTAATTCCACTAGAGACTTTATAATGTATTTAGTTTTCATACTATTCACACTGTAGTATATTTTGTACCTTGGCAAGTTTATCGGCGGTTTGTTGACGAAGAGATAATTCGTCATTAACAGCGTTTACCTTTTTAGCATCAGCATGAGAATGGGCTCCATGGTCGTGGTTACAGTTGGAATGATCGTGGTGCTCGTGTGCCATGTTGTATATATTGTTGCTTTGATGAAAAAAGTAGGTTATTTAAAGTGTTTTATTTCGTGGGCTTCTTTACAGTTATTCTTTTAAAGTCACATCATAGTATGGTGGGCTTTGAAAGGAGTAGTGTTCATCAAAATCATAATGAGTGCGCAATACAAACGTTCTATTATACCAGCTCGACGCAAATATTGTTTGTAAACAAAAATAAATGTGTACTTTTGACATTTTAGCCGATTAAATACAATAAAATTTGCTGCAGTTTAAGATTTATTTTTAAATGTAAAAATCCTTTAAATATATAATGTGAAAATCACTACAATTCAATACCGACAAAATCCTTTTCCAAATCAAAATATCTCATAATTTGTTCCACTTCTCTACACTATTCAAGGGAGTACTCTGTTATATATATGCAATCCAAAGGTTATATATTACTCAAGAATAAACACTCTCTAATGCTATCTTAGGCCAATGTTAAATTAAGTTGCATACAACAATATACACAGAATTACCCAAAGAAATGAAAATGTTGCTGGATTTTGAACTAAAGAAGGAACGAAGAAAATTGGAAAAATTTCAGTGTGAACGTAAATACAAAATTAATGGATAATTCAAATCAGAAATTTTAAAGGGCATGAAATACAAAATAACATTGGCCGTCTTTTGATGCCAATCGTCTCATAAATAAAAATAAATCTTTGATCTAGTAAATCATTTTGAAAGCCCCATCTATGATAATTCTCTAGCCAGTGTGACAACACAAGAATTTCAAGTTGAAGATTTATTATATAATATTTGAGGTTGAGGTAAGAATGTAATGGATCAAATCATTATACTTAGTACGAATAAAATAAATAGCAAGTAACCAACTTTTTGTTTACGTTTACCGAATGCACAATAACCCATGGAAGCTGAAACATGGAGAGCTTCTTATTTAGCAAGTATAGTAATAAGCATTAGTAAAATTTGGGCTTACTTGGATTAGTATTCGTAGAGATCGTATTTTGATTATTCTCAAAAAAAAAAAAAAAAAAAAAAAAAAAAAAGAGTATATAACAAACTATATTATAGGCGCACTTTGGTGATAATTTTCTTGACACATAGCAGCTTTTGGAAGTTGTCACCCTATATTATTATGTCAAAGATGTGTACCTACTATTGTGTAGAATAGAAAACTATTAGTACCAAATTTCCTCGAAATATTTATAAACAATTTCTATTAAAAACTTTCATGCATATATTTTTTTATTAATTAAACAAATGGAAGATATATAAAAAAAAAAAATTTAACTAAGCGGCACTAACTTCTTCCTCAGTCTCTCTCTTCTTGAGGACTAAAGGTTCGCCAGTGATACGACGCCACATATCATGAACATCATCACAAACAGTTTCAAAGTGAGAGGTAGCATCATAAGAGCGAGAAATAAAAACGTTGTCTTGCTTACCATCCTCAATAGGAACCTCTAAAGGAGATTCATGAACAAAGCTATAAATCAGGAAATAAATAACGTTAATAAATAAATTGCATTTAAAATTTTCAGTAGCCATTTATACTTACACATCTTGGATAGGGCCCAAAAGCTTCAAACCTTCCTTGATTTCATCAGCAGGAGTAGCAGTTTCAACAATAGTAGATACAATAGCCAAATAATAGCCCTTGGGACAAACCATATGAGCATCACTTACACAGGCAATGTAGATATCGTGCTTACGGCCAACTTGACTTTGGGGAATAACAATTTGGCAAGAATCACTGTCGTTAGTGCTGGGGATAGGATGTGTTAAAAGACAAATGGCACGGACAACAGAGCCGACCTTCTTGACATTAAGAGGAGCATAAGAAGGATCACAGATAACCATCTTGGCATTGACAACCTCACCATTAGCCTTAACACCAGTAACTTGACCTTGGTCATTATAGACTAATTCCTTTGCATCTGTATTTAACATATAAGTACCACCATAAACAGCAGAAAGTCTACAGTAAAAAAAAAAAAAAAAAAAAAAAATTATTAGCAACCAAATTTTTCTCTTATGTAATGCATTTTAAAATTAATAAATTTACCTAGCAAAAGCTTGAGGCAAATCACCGAGACCGTACAAAGGATAGATATAAGGAGATTTACCATAACGGAGTACAGAGGCAGCGTATAATCTGACCTTTTCAATAGTATCACGAGCAGTCTGATTGAGATAACTATCATCTAAATGAAGAGCCATAGCATGACCAATAAATTCTTGAGTTCCAGCACCCAAACCAAACTTTTTGTAAACTTCGGCAACTGTATTACGATCAATATCAAGACCTTGTTGAGTGGAAGGATCAGAATCCTTGTAAGCCTCGGCCCAAACTAAAAAGTTCTTCATACGACGCTTCTCAAAAATACCCATCAAAGGGGAAGATAGAGCTTCAGAGGCATTAGCAGGTACCTTACTAACACGACCACCACTATAGACATAAGAGCCAGCAATTTGCTTGAATTCAAGATAACGAGTAACGTCAGTATGGGTCAAGAAACGAACAATCTCACCATTAGCCATCATAAACTTGGGAATTAAATCAATGTTCCAGTCGCGATCACGGCCCAAGTTTTCAGAAGCCTTTTGGCCAGGTCTAAACTTGTTGTAAAACTACAGAATGTAGTTTATTTAATAATCTTATTTTGCTACCAGAACAGCCCTAATAAACTTACCTGAGTCAAATTCAACGAAGCAGACTCGGCACCATAGTAATCGTTACGATCCATATGGAGAACCTTCTTACCATCTACGGAGAGAAGACCAGATAAGATACATTCGGTCAAACCTGTACCTAAAACAATAACATCGTAATCTGTATCCTAAATTCGAAAATGTCAGAAAACTATTTATGCTTTTGTAAAAATTAACAAACCATTTTATATTAATTTCTTTAAAAAGATAAAGATGGAAAGAAAAAAAGGGATACACAGAAAGTAAGGATATAAATTACTATATGACGTGTTTCAATTACCTCTAGCCAATTATGAATTGTACACATCTGTTGACTATTTCCGCAAATCAAAGCTATTGAGGGAATAAGATTAACTTACTGCATGAATTATCATTCTGCACATGATCTGGATCAAATAGAAAAAAAAAAAAAAAGAGGCAAAGCATACAAAACATACAAAACATACAGAACATACAAAGCATCTAGTGTTTAATGTCGTTTGTACATCATGAATAACTGATGGCACTTGATCATTGATAAAACGTTAAATATCATCCTTTTATCATATCTTAATGTCTCGCGGTGTTTTATTGAAACACATACAATTACTACAGCATTACTTAAATCCGCGGTTGAAAAATATATTCATTTGCTTCTTCTTCTTCTTTTTCTTCTCTTTTCCTTCTATAACAATGACTACTGAAGCAGCAAAAGACAATTTCGTTCGCGTTGTATCTTTTGATGCAATGACAAATAAAGATCTTCCCGATTACTCCTTTACATTGAGAGGGAAATCACAATCATACAAGCGTACAAGACGTTCAAGAACATTTATGGTTGCAACAGATTTAGCAAATTACAGTGAATATGCTCTTACTTGGGCTACTGATGTAAGTATTAACTGCTATTATATTCTGCTTGAGACTCAATTTGTGTATTTATATATATATATATATATATATTCTAGGAAATCATGGATGATGGTGATGAATTGATTGTTTTAAGAGTAGTTACTGTAGATATGAATGGTACTTTATATTGACGATCAAGATATTATATGCGGGAAACTCATATCAAGTTGATTTACATAGATAAAAAGTCAAATTTAGCAAGTTTATTGGAATACGAAGCAAATCAATCTAGAGAAAAGGCAAACGAAGTAATGGAAAGGATCATGAAAACGAGTGGAGAGGAAAAAGCAGTAAGTTTTTAATACAAAATCTTGAAACAAAAAAAAACTGTTAAAAAAAGAAGTAATATAGATAAGCGTAGTCATTGAATTTGTTATTGGTAAAGTTCAAGAGACAATTCAACGTATGATTTCAATGTATCAGCCATCACTCTTGATTGTTGGCACAAGAGGACTTTCTGAATTCAAAGGCATGCTCCTAAACAGCGTGTCGAAATACTGTCTTCAACACTCACCAATTCCCGTTGCCGTTGTCAGGCCAGAAGATAAACTCAAGAAATCAAAAAAGTTAGGCGGATTAATGCGAATTAGTAGTGGTGGAAGTGCAACTGGTAATACAAACGAAGACGATAATAGTACATTAGACGATGAATCTACAGAGAGAAAGTTCAATAGACTTTCATTAACTGGTGGTTGGAAGAAATCTAAAAACCGTTCAAGATCTACTTCTCCCAACAAAAATAATTAAATAAATAAACAACTCTATTAATTTAAATCAGAATATATGTCTACTAGATGTAAAGAGACAACATTTACTTCAAATGCCTCCATAATTATGCTTGAAATTACCTTTTATAGTTGAAAAGTGATACAAAACCCAAGGTGACACTTTTTAACAAAAGGCCCAAATGGGGATGCTCCAATTTCTCGATATTCTTTCTCCCCCTTACATTGTATACTATGGTTAAATTAACCTCACTTTTTTCATTAAGTTGTATACTATTCTGCAACATTGTAGCTTCGCTTTCAGTGGAAGAAGATCGCCGTATTGTGGCATTGGGCGATTTACATGGCGACTTGGAAAATACTCTTGAAATTCTCAAGTTTTCAAATATTATTGATCAAAATAATCACTGGATAGGCGGTGATGCTATCTTTGTTCAAACTGTACGTGTTGTATAATGTACCATTCGTATTTTTGTATTGTTATTAATGAATGCTTTAGGGTGATGTCCTTGACAGAGGTTTAGATACTATTAAGCTTTATGATCTTCTTCAAAATCTGCGTGATGAAGCTCCTTTACAAGGTGGACTTGTCATTCCGTTATTGGGTAACCACGAACTTATGAATTTGGTTGGCGACTGGCGATATGTTTACCCTGGAGAGGTAGAGACCTTTGGTGGACTTGAAGCTCGTAAAAAAGCTTTTGAAAAAGATGGATTTATTGGCGAATATTTGAAGTTACTCAATATTACCACCAAAGTAGGCAGCACTGTATTTTGCCATGGAGGTATTACACCACACTTTAGTAGACTAGGTATAAATTGGATCAATGATAAGACTCATGAAACCATCGTTACCTATATGGAATCACAGGGTCATCGTGGTAAATCTCATGGCATCTTTGGCGGTATGGGGCCCACTTGGTATAGAGGTTATGCATTAGAAGAAGAAGATGAAATCTGCAGTGTTTTAGATGAAGCTTTAGAACTTTTAGAAGCAAATCGTATGGTCGTTGGCCATACAGTGCAACATGATGGCGCTATTCGCACTCGCTGCGATGGAAAGATTATTTTGATCGATATTGGTATTTCAAGAGCATATAACAGGGGAAAGGGTGCGCTAGAAATTCGAGGAAATAGCGTCAGTGCGCTATACGCTGACAAGATACTTAAATTGGACTCTCCACCCCCTTATAAGATGCCATCCAAAAGTACAGGAACAAAAGAGTCTGCTACAGAAGCAATAATACATGACGAATTATAATAGATATTAATATACATCTAAAAACTTATATATCCTAACTTTTAGAATAAAGACATGTCTGTACTGTATAGTTGTATTCCATGTCCTCGTAGATGTTTATATATTAGTAGAAATGCTTAAGATACTAACAAAAAATAATGAATTAATTCTTGTGCCTGAACTTAAATAGATGGTCTTCACTTTGATTTTAAAGGGGGGTTTTTTTTTCAATGATTTTTAAGGTAAATGGTTTATATTTAATTTTAGATACTTAGAATTGAAAGTATAAATTACTTGATAATAATTTTTGTTTGAGAGAAAGTGAAAAGTTTTCATTCATTGATCAGTTGAAGTAAAATTTGCATAGATGGAGAAAGCAATCTCATAAATATATTTTTGGATAGAATATATAAACATTGTTAAACTTTTTTTTTTTTTCATTTTACATATAACAGATACATGCAGCAACATTTCAATCTAACTAAATGTTCATTGCGTGGTCTTTAACATATATGAATTTTTTTTTAAAACAATTAGAAATGGTAGAAAGCCAAAACATTACAGAACTTCATTGTTAATCGATGGTTTATTCTAAATAATAAAACGATAATATATATATATTTGTATTTATGCATTAACAGTAGTATGTTTAATAGATCTATTTAAAGAGAAATTAGTATATTTGGTTTATTTACTGCATTGAAAGAATTACCTTGAAACGTTATCAAAAAGTCTTTCAATATCAGGTGAACAGCGAATAAATTCATGATCCCAGAATTTAGGATCCTTGATTAGTTCAATAAAAGAAGCTAGCAATCCCCAAGGATGTGGTCTATTAACAATCAATCTTTCAAGAAGTACTCTAGTAACTTGTTCCTTGACAACTTCAGATTGCAAAGAGAATAAATGAAGGAATGCAGCACTAAAGAAGCAAGTATGACTATTGGGATAACGCAAATGATCAGCAATAGCACTCAATACAGTGTAACGACCTAGAATGATCTTAAATTAGTATATATAATACATTGTTTACAAAAAAAAAAAATACCTTCTGATTCCAAAGCAGACAATAAATGATTATAAGCAATTACAGCAGGAGTATCTGCAATAGCAACATCTTTTAATTGAGCAGACTTGGCACCAATATATAAAACAAAGGCACAAAGCATATCTGCATTGTGGGTTTCATCATCGCTTTCATTGTTTATAGTAGGCTTGATTTGATGATCCAAAACTTCAAAGAAAGCAGTAGTATTGCTACCGTTGTTCTCAACAAACGCATCAATCTTTGTCTTGAAGTCATTCTCATTCAAAATATCAGCATAGCTTTGATCAAATACAGGTTCCTCAGCTGATTCAGGAATTAACTCTAATTTGAGATTAGGAGTGAAAGGATCGGGTAAATGCATGACACGAGGGAAAGCACTAAGGATCAAATTGCGAAGTTGTACGCATGAATGTGGTATAGCTTGGGCGAAAATAATGTAATTATTACACAAAAATTCAGGGAAATCATGCAATAACACAACAAGAACACGCAAAGTGCCACGATAGAACATCTTGGTAGCATGAGGAAGTTCTTGAAGTCTCAATAGTGGACCAAGAAACTTGAGTAATGCAGTAATTAATTTTTGACAAAGCATAGCACCATTATTATCGTTGGCAACGAGCAATTGAGGCAAGAATGAACGACAAGAAATCAATTGAAGCCATGAGAATGCAAAGCCAGGGAAGTTGTTGGGTTGTAAAGTGTATAAAGCATCACTGAAAGTGATAAGAGCACTAGCATCAATTGATTTGGTACGGATTTTGCTAATTTCATTGAATAAAGATGCAAACAATCTCAAAAATGGCTTTTGATTGAATTCTACACCTCTATTTTCATGGTGGTGAGATAAAACAAGAATCATGACAGAAAGAGCATCGTTCAATAACTTGACCTTGGCCTTATCAGATGACTTTTCTTCAATAACCATAGCAGAAACCAATTTGGTAAAAGAATCAATCAAATGAATCATGCGGCGATGATGAAGTGAGCTTACAGAGCGGAAGGCAAGGTAGTGATTTACGCAAGTTTCCGTGCAAAGTCTAAAAAAGAAACAACGGCAATCTTCATCTTTGGTAATTTCCATAACACGTTGAGCCAAGGAATTAAAGATATCATCAGTGGCCATAGGATGTTGGCACAAACGAACCCATTCAGCCAAAAGCATGCGAAGTTCTAAGCAATCCATGTTTTGTTTAATATCATTATAAGGTCCTTCAATCAACTTTTTAAGATCATTTATCAAAGAAATTACACCAGCAGGTGCTTCTTCGTTTTGAACAAGTTTGTATAATGAAGAAATGGTCAAAATGTGATCTTCTAAAAAGGTAATGGGACTTTGAGATAACAAGCAAATACGCATCAAATTGGCAGCAAATTCAATTACACTATCAGCCTTGATATTGATAAGTTTAGCGAGTTGTACATCGTACTCTTCCAAAGGCAAAAGCTCATAACGGATCAACATGGATACAGCAGGTGCATTGTACTTGCGCTCATCATCAGCATAAATCAACCAGGACAAAGTTTCTTTAGTCACCTCACCAGATATCTCGAATAAGGATTGGAGAAACATGGTATACACTTCTAAAGCAAATGCAGTGGTGCTTTGATACAACATGAGCACAACCTTTTCAACAAATGTAATCATAGTTTGCAAAGGAGATGGACTTTGAGAAACTAGCAAAGGAATTTGACGAATCAATAAACAAATGTCATGATTGGGTGGTAATTGAGAAATTGCAATGATGCCTGATTGACGGATCAAACGGTCCAACTCCAAAAGCATTTGTTCTAATTTGGCATTCAAAAGATTAGAATTATTGGCGAGAGCAGGACTAGGGGGTTCGTTGCCCATAAACGATTGCTGTTGAGATAAATGATGATTGATAGCTTCAGGATGAAAGTTTGCAGGTGATAATTGTTGTTGGAGTTGTTGCTGATGAAGCTGTTGTTGCTGGTGTTGTTGTTGCTGCTGATGCTGCTGATGCTGCTGATGCTGCTGATGCTGCTGCTGTTGTTGTTGTTGTTGTTGCTGAATGGCGAGGAATGAACGCTGATCAAAGCTTTCGTAAAGACGGAATTGATCAGGGCTAATGCCATTGCTAGGACGCAAAATTTCAGGCAATTGAACAGAATGAGGAGCGCCCTTCAAACTCAATACATCAAAGAATTGATCTCCATTAGAATGAAGCTGTTGCTGCTTACGATAAGCTAAACGACTAGCGTAAGCAGGAGCTAAACCACGATCCACATCCTCCAAAGCTTTGATTTTAGTCAATTGATCAATGTAAATACAAAGCAATTCAATGTTTTCGTTGGCAATAGTAGAAGCAATCTCTTCAGCAAGTTGTTCAGGTAGACCATTTTGAACTAAATTGGCACAAATCACTGTAATAATACCAGTACAAAGAGGCTCTTTACAAGTGACAACAGACAAACTACAAGCTAAAGGTTGAACCATAGCATGAGCTGCACGTTGCAAGCGGGTTTCATCAGCTTCTGTAGCAAAATCTTTCAGAACCATTTCCTTGGTAGATACAGCAGCGATGTTGGCAGATGTTGTAATGATAGGAGGTACAACTTCAGAAAATGCTTCAGAAACACCAGCAAAAATAGTTGCTTTAATAATAGGATGTTGATTCATCAATTGGCCGATTGCAGGATTGATTTGAAGTTTGGCTAATACAGGAGTAATATCAATGTCTTGACGAACATCTTGACCACTAAGAGGGCTACTTCCGGCCAAGGCACCCATATTCATTGGTGGTGGTGCGGGTGGGTGCAATGTTTCTTCAACAGCAATCTTGTTTGATACAGTAGGAATAGATTTTTGAGATGTAGCAGGTGAGTTGGATACAAATGCCTTTTCAGGAGCAACAGTAGCCGCAGCAACAGATATATCCGGAGGCCCATTCTTGCCCAAAATTGAGGTAGGTTCGATTTCATTAAGATCAAGATTCAATGTTTTGTACAAGATTTCAATTTCAAACTTCAAGTTCAATTTAAGGCCTTCGGTCCAATACAATTCTGCAAGTACCTTTAAACTACCCATCAACCAAGGATTTGGAGGCTTGAAAATCTTGCTATTGGCTGCATGATGTAATACTTTACATGTCAATGGAATAGCAACTACAAGCTGGTTTTTTTCATAAGCAGATACCAACAAATCCTTGAATGACAAATCCTTATGACGAATAGGTTTGTTCTTTGCAATAGTTAATCTTCCAAGCCAGTTACCTAAATTCTTCAGTAAGTTTCTGTCAGAGGAGGATTTGACAATGTTATCAGATCGCAATAATAAGTGAATGTTCAAATAAGTTTCTTCTACTACAGTATCGGTCAAATGTTGCATTTCAAGTTCGTCCAAAAGAGCAGAATACAATTCATGATTGTTGGGTTCGATACTAACACGTCTTACAACTAAATAATGACTGAACCATCCCCAAGTTGATTTTTGCAACAATTGTTTTAATTCCACGGTTTTGCTTCGCATGTTGGTAGCTGATAAATTGTTGATTAAAAACGAAACTCTCTCTTGTACTTTTTCGGATGGATCTTCGTAAGATTGCTTTGAAGTACTTTGTAATAAAGTAGTAACATTAAGTGCAGCATCAGCAGATCGATCTGCTACTGTGTCTCCGCCTCCTGGAGGAGGAGGATTGGCATTTGACATGGTTGGTGTTGACATTTTAGGTGAAGAAGAGGAAGAGGGAGAAGAGGTGAGTCCCATCATTTTACCTTCAGGATCCTTTTGGGCCAATTGTTTCAATGTCATTGCAATACTTTCAACGATAGTTGGGAATCCACGCAATCCTTCTATTTTAGATAAAAGAAGAGTATACTGAGGCCATTCGTACAATCTATTACGGAATTGAGCCAATGCTTGAATACCAAAGTTAAACATCTTGGATCCAACAGGATACTTGAGAGCATCTAGGATGAGCTTGAGTGTAATACGCAACTGAGCATAAGAAATAAGATGTTGGTCAATCAAAAGACCAAGTAATTCACCAGTAGCCATCAACTCATTTTCAGGATATTGGCTAAAGAACCGAGCTTCATCAAGCTATTAAAGAAATAGAGTTAGATTAAAAGCACTGAAATAAGTAATGAGTAATGATTAACTTACCAAAGTATGAGTAGTACAAGAAAAGAAATTTACTTGTCTTTGATCATTTGAGGTACGACATGCTTTCAAAACGGAGGCAAATCTACCAGCACTAATATCCTTTGTGTACAATCTCTCAAAGTACAAACGAACCATTTCCTCGACTTCATCAGAATAATTTCTCTCGTTTTCTCCAGCTTCGCTTAATCCTGCAGGTTTTTTCTCGGCTTGGCCTCGATTTTCATTCAATTGAGGATACAACTGAGTATATAGCTGACTCAATTTTGTAAGTTTGGCTGTCTCGGCAGGAGGTAAAGGTCTAAATGTAATAAACCAATTAATTAAATGATCTATAAAAACAGTGAGAATTCCTGCTTACCTTTCGGATAAAATCCTGAAAAAGATACGAATAACTTCCATTGATAATTGTAAGGTGGGAATGACATTGGCACCTGATTGACGAGCCATTTCAATAGCACATTTCTTCTCAAGAAAACTTACACATTCCCCAAAAAAGGCAAAGCCATCCTTTGCCAATCTTTCCATTAACCATTTCTCTAAATTCAAATTTTGTCTACGAGCAGCGAGTGAAGCTAGATCCAAAGTAAAGAAAGGAACATCCGTTTTTAAAATATGTACCACAATCTAAAATATTCGTTAATATCAAACATGTACTGGCCTAGTTCTTGAAAGTAGTAAGTTTACCTTTGCTTCTTGTGCAATATCTAAAATACGAGAAACAGAGGTTGGGTCTTTTTTGTACATTTCAAAGAAACCTTCCAATAATAAATTGGGTTGAACATGCCAAAGTAATCTAATGACAAGTGGTGAATTAACATGGCCGATGAGAAAAATGTTGAGAAGTTTAGGAAGAAGTGTACGATGTAATTCATTCTTGATGGGCTATATTACAAAAAAAAAAAAAAAAAAAAAAAAAAAAAAAAAAAAATCAATATTTTCGTACATTTTGATTAGCATTATTTTTACCTGTATTTGTGCCAAACCAATCATAAGTAATTCAGGTGCTTGAATGGCCAATCTATCCATTAATACTTTGACATCCTCTGAAGCGACAGTTCCAGCTAAATCCATTATAGCCTCTAATAAACCTAAACAATTCAATTGCTGTGAAGCTAATTGCGTAGCTGCTTGACGCATACTGATAGGTAAAATAGGAATCAATTCTTCTGGAATTACTTTTTTAGTTGGTGTTTGATTCATATCTAATAATTCGGGTGAAGCGTAGACCATATGATATAAAACGCTGAGTTGACCTCGAACATGCATCCAAGGTTGAAGAAAAATTCCAACAGGGAAAGGTTCGTCCTAAACCACCCAGAAAAGCAAAAGAAAATTAATATAAAGATATTCTCCTCCTCAAAAAAAAAAAGGGCATATAAATGAAATACCTTTTTCGCATATTTCCATGATAAAATAAGTATTTTCAATCCAACAGGGTCGTAAAGCATAAATTCCACCTGGTCTAATTTTGCCAATACAGTTATCCAATTTAGATTAGGGTTCTGAAATAAAAACGTATAAATTATTCGGGCTAAAACATAAACATGTGCTCTAAATACCTTATTTAAAGCTGCTTTCACAAAGTTTTCAACATTCCAGGTTTGTCCTTCTGCACTTCCTTGAAGTTTAGCATGAGATCTAATAATCATGGCTAAAGCTCTCGAAATGGATTCATCTGACACTTCAACGTTTTCCATGGCCTGCATGGCATTATTTAAGCTTGATAAGCTGCCATAGCCCTCATCGAATAATTTTTTTCCTAGTAAAAGGTTTTCTGCGGTAGATTTAGTCGCCATAGTTGTATTAATTTCGAGGTCTTTTGTGTATGTGTGTGTGTGTGTGTGTGTGTGTGTGTGTGTGTGTGTGTGTGTGTGTGTGTGCGTTTCTAAATATGTTGTTGTTGTTAAATGTTTTTATTATTCTTATTATTATAATAAAGACAAGAACTATATTAATATAAATTAATTTGGTTAATGAAAAAAAAATTAGATCAAGTGTATACAAAAATATTTACAAAAAGGTTCTTATGTTGTGTAGAAAAAGTAAATAGAAAAGGAAAACTGCCAATTTGTTTTACACGCGGTTGTGATATTCAGAAATTTTTTTCGTAATGTAGGAGATACCATTAAAGTACCTACGATTTCAAGTACGTCATCTGTAAAGTTGGCTATTTCTTATACAGCGGATCTGTGGTGAAACCGCAATTAGCATATGCTCCATTACTGAACTATCTGTAATCAAGGTCATATAAACAGTAAAATCTAAAAAAAAAAAAAAAGTCATTATTCACCCTTTGCTTTTGTGCAGAAAGGCAATCACTTTAAAAAAAAACTGCTATTTGATAGTATTGCTTATCCATAAACCATGCTGATAAATTAGATCATTTGATATGTCTAGGATTGGCCATGTTGCAATAAAATATACGAAATGCTTTGGTACTTTATTAACAATATCCAATAGCCTAATCGTTCTATATAAGATTTACATTTGATTGACTCCCGAGAATTATAAATTTTGCGATTTTAAACGCTTGCGAATATAAAATGTACATTACGCTATTTCAAAAAGTTGTGCTCTTACAATAAAGTGTATTTTTTGAGTAATAAAAGAATATTGCTTTTACCCTGGCATCTTTAGCCCTATAACCCAATACTGGCACTGATATAGATCTGGGTTTACGTCTTTCTACTATTATTAAATATCCTTTAAATTAAGAAATACCGTTTTTGCTGTTAACATTTGATATGTTCCGTTAAACCTGCAGTCTGCAGTACAAATTCTTGGACTCACTAAAGCTGCGTATATCATTTAAATATTGAAACAAAAAAAAAAATAGCCATATTTTACACATCTTAAGCAATGTGTTTTTTGCTTTGAATTTAATTTTTTTAGCCATTAGAAAGGTGAAGGAATTCTTCAAAAGTACCATATTGGGCCTTCGCTGCTTAAGATTACGGTTTTTTTTAGAAGCGTATCTCTTAATGAAAAACCAAGTTACAGTAGTGAAAATTGCTCGTTTTATGATGCTTTATAACATACTTGAGTATCACTTTTTTTTTTTAAAAAAAAAAATTCTTTGCACTTTCTTTAAATTTGAAATTTTAATAGCAATACCAATACAATAACAATGAAAGTTTTATTTCCTTGCAAAAGTACTATTTCGTATGTATTTACATAATTTTATTTTTTGAAAAAAATTTCAATTTTTGATGGAGAAACATGTGTATTTTGTAAATTTTCAAATTGTCCCTTAATCTGTAGATAATTATAATGGTAAGCACATGAAATAGTTAGATTTAGAAAACTACATTTAAAAATTAGACTTTTCGTCCAAACGCCGCTATTTTAAAATTTCGCTTTTATAACAAATTTTCAATCAGAACTTGCTTCAAAAATTACATGTCTGGATGCAAAATAAAAATTTTCAACTAAAATATTTAGTAAACAAACTAGACTTACTATGCATATTACTCTCAATATTGCATTTTTAGATTTTCGAATTTTATTTTATTTTTTGAATTGCCAAAAAAAACCATTTTCAGCTTACTCTTAAGGCCCAAAACAAAACTCAGCATCAGAAAAAATAAATGTTCTGAATCGATAATATGGCCTAAATTCTATTTAAAATATGTTAAAAGAATATTCAAAAATTTGCTCAAGTTTGGTAAATTTATGTAAACTAGAATAAGTTTTAACATCGAACACAGCTAAAATTTACTATGTGAGAATTCATTAAGCAAAAAGAGCTAATAATAACAAAGTAGAAAACGTTAAGGTATCGCCAGCATTGTAATTATAACTAGCTGTTGCTATCTATTATAAGAAAGAAAGCTTTATTTGAAAGAAAAAATAATGCATAGGAGATTTGCATTTATACCACACTACCAAGACAAAAAAAAAATTATTGTATGAATTTAATAAAATTTACCTCCGTCATGCAACATATTGCATGATTAAAATGATATAAAATACAAATAAAGAGATGTTCAAGGAATTTTTTCTCCTTGAATTTAACAATGTAATCCCTTATTCCTCATAAATGCACAAGAAACTTTTGTAAATTCAATTAAACTATTTGAGTTGAAAAACTATTTTACTACCTTGTTTTAATTTACAATGAGTTGTTGTTCCATTCGTAAATGCTATATTTTCTAATTTAACATCCTTTACATTACTATCGCATTGCAAAAAATAGCAATTGCATCAAATTTTCTCCTAACTCCCATATATCTCAGGCGTGGCGGTGATTTAAAATGTGTTTTTTTCTGATGATGAAAAAATTGATAAAAGCAATCCTAAATTTTTAAAATGCAAAATTGACGTCGAAAGTGTATAGTAATTTGGTCTGCTTTACTAAATAACCTCAACATGAAATCTAATTTTGCATCTAATTACATATTTATTGAAAATGTTTATCACCAAAAATTTTGCAAAAAAAGCAAAAACATAAAAATCAGTTTTTAGTAATTCTAAAAAAAATTTTATAATAAAATTTTAAATTTGGCATTACAGACGAATAAACCATTAAAATACCTCTTATTTGAGGCATTATTTGTCACTCTAGCGCTATTTTTCATAGAGTTATTAGCATTCTCCCAAAAAGTCAAATTTTGGACGAGGATATACAAGGGAAAATTCATGAATTTTTTGAAACTGATTTTATGATAAAATCTAATAAAACTAACTGAAAGAATTATTTTTGGCTTATAAACTATATGCTTAAACGGTTGCTATCTTGAGTTATAGCTAGGAGTGGCAACGAGTAATAGTTATTCGATTATAATCGACGATTAAAAAAATATATTCGCGAAATATTTGTAAATCGGATTCGAGATTCTAAACAATTTTTTCTTGGGCGATTATTTATTTTACA